>JARHVA010002774.1:0-162500 GCA_037957365.1 Torreya grandis | reverse complement strand
TTTTTTAATTTTGAAAATATTCTGAAAACAACATTGTAATTATTGTGAAACAACATTCAGCGGACATAATGCATGTGAGAATGTTAATTTTGGAAACAATCTTTCAAATTTAAATCATCATGGAAAATACATAAAGATTATATGATTTTGATTTCTTGATTTGGTTTAATGTATTCCAGAAAGGGACATGAAACTGACCTACAAAATTTGTAACTAATAAAAGAGCCTCCCATTACAAGGCTCTCCTCTCTTAAGGTTTAGTATATATATTTTTAATATTTATTGAATTGATATTTCAAATGTTTATATATTTATAGATTATTTGAATTGAAATTAAAATTATATTAGTATTTAAATGGACATCAAACATGAACAAATAAAAAATAATGAATAAGGGTCATATAGACAAGATGATTTGGACACATAAATTGAGGTAGGGGAAACATTTAGATAAGAGACAATTAGACATTTAAAAGGTGCATGGGGAAGATATGTGGTGTTTCAAAGGTGTATAAATGTAATAATAACACTTATTTTAAATTAATAATTGATAAGTATAAGTTATCTAATAAATATATAAACAATTCTTAACCAATATTTAGAGTTATATTTAATGTTTACAATAATTTTTTTTATTTTATAAATATTATTATTATTATTATTATTATTATTAACTAAAAAATGGGGTAAAAATATTATTAAAATCAAGAAAGCAAGAAGTTACATAACATTATCCTAGTCAACAAGTTGAACCAGCTTCTCAAATAAATCGAGGGGCAACAACATATGATCCGAGATGTTCCAAGGTAGTCCATGATCGGAGGCCCATTTGGCTAAGCAGTCAGCTACCCCATTCCATTCCCTGGGGATATACATAAATGTCACAGACTCCAAGGAAGTGCAAAGCTAGAGCACGTGTTGCACTACCCTAGCCAAATGCCAATCAACCATCTCCAAATCCCGCTTATTCACCATATTAACAACCACCTGTGAGTCAGATTCACAGATGATTCTGTGCCAGCCAAGAAGACAACACTGCTAAATGACCATTAAAATCACAAGAGCTTCCATGAATTTATTCGTATGATAGCCTTTGTGAATTGAAAAGAAAAATTGCATCTTATCAGAGCTGTCACGTCCTACCCCACTAGCCCCAGTTGGAGCCAAATTTCCCACTGACGACCCATCAGTATTGACTTTGAGGATGCCAACCACTAGGGGAGACCACCGTCTAGTCCCGTTGATAGGGTGTAGAAGCTATCGTCACCCACACGTAGGGTTGTGAGGGGCATAAGGAGAAGCTCTGGGATATACATCCATAGCAACTAGGTATGCGAAGATGCTAAAATCAATCACACCCAGGTCTACAATCCCATCACACTTAGCATGGATGGTTTCAAGGACTAAATTTGTAGTTTTCCCCCACATGCCCATGAACTCCATCCTCACATCTTGAAAAATTCACCTGTTCCTCTCGAGCCACAAGTTTCACAAGATAAAGGCTGGCCCAATGCACCATGCCATTTGAAGAGGAAAAGCTTGAGAGGGAGGATGACCCAATCTATCCCAGAATTTAGTTAGAGAAGCAATGTGCCAACAAGGGCAGTCCCACACTTCCCACCATAGATGCCAAATCTGTTTGGCAAAGGAGCACTGGAAGAAGAGATGAGAAGTGGTTTCTTCACTGTTACGACATAACACACACATCGAAGGTCCCTGGAAGCCCCGTTTGCAGAGGTTGTCCCAAGTAAGACACCTATTATAAACCAAAACCTAGAGGAAAAATTTGCACTTAGGCCAAGAATAGTTGTTCCAGACCTTTTTCCCCCAAGAAATCATAACCTTGCCAAATAGCTGCCTTGTCAATGCCAGGTAGCCAGATGAAACAGAATATTTCCTAGAGGGATCTCCACCCCAAGCCAACACATCCTGCTCCTACAAGGAATTACACTCCCAAGAGGCCAAAATCTAGGATAACTCTAGCTGATCCTCCATAGAACCACCCGGCGGCCAGTCCGAAGAGCTCTTCCATCGGTATCCCACCACTGAGCCCATCCTAAAAGCCTCCTTGTAATAAGCCACCATATTCCACCCAGTAGAAGGCAAAGAATCACAAAGCAGCTGCAGATGTGGGTGAGAGGATAGGAGTGGGGGAAACCCATCCCAGGAATCGCTCTAAAAGAGTGCGTTCATGCCCCTTTTGCATATCCAAAAAAGGTTGCACTTCACCAAATGAGCTCTCCACTTGAGGGTATCCCACACCAACGACCCTCTTCCCTCTAAAGGGAGTCTTGAAATATCCCCCAGATTAGTCCCCAAATAGTACTTGAAAGCTAGGATGTGGGCCCAAAGGTGAATTGGACTAGAGCACCAACACCAATAAAGTTTGGTAGCAAGAGCTTGACTACATAGGATTACAGAGCGTAGCCCAAGTCTACCTTCCTTTTTTGGCTGACAAATAGTGTCCCAATTCAGTAGGCTCCATTTGGAATTTTGCAAATTGCCACTCCATAGAAATTGGTGAGAAAGAGCATCGAATTCCTTAAGAAAGTACCCCGAGGTAGCCTAAACCATACTGCGGTAAATCAGGAGAGCCTGAATCACCGACTACAGAAGAGTCACCCTGCCAGTCGTAGAGAGCTACCTATGAGTCCAATGGTTAACTTTATGTCTTAGTTTATCCAGCACATTTTGCCAAAAAAGCCTTGGCTATCTTCCCACCACAATGGGGACTCCTAAGTAGGTGAGGGGAAGAGACTATAGCTGAAACCTCAGAATAGCAATGATCCTCCTCTAGATAGGCTTAGGAGTGTTAAAAAACACTATGTAGGACTTGTGATCATTGAGTTTCTACCCAGAAGCTACCAAATAAGTGTCCAGGGTGAGCCAAAAAGCTTCAGCTTCTTGGATCCAAGTTCTCCCCATGAGTGCAGTGTCATCTATGAACTGGAGATGGGACAAAGTGGGTAATCTGTCCCCCCAACGCCATCCCTGAAGAATATGCTGAGAAGTTTGAAGCTTAATAAGTCACCCAAGTCCCTTTGCCAAAATGATAAACAAATATGGAGAGAGTGGGTCTCCTTGCCGAAGTCCTCTAGAAGCACCAAACAGCTCCAAGGGTGCTCCATTAATAAGGATGGAAAAGGAAGGAGTCATCACACAACTGAGAACCCATTGGATCCAGTATTGGTGGAAGCCAAAAGCTAGCAGAACTCTCTACAAGAAACGCCAACTGACCCTGTCATATGCCGTAGCCATGTCAAGCTTAATAAACATTGCTCATTCTTGGGAAGTACTCATAGAATGAATAGCTTCTGACGCTGTTACCACACCATCTAGAATTTGCTTGCCCGCCATGAAACCCCCTTGCTCCTCTGAGATAACCATAGGAAGGCAAATTTTTAGCCTCTCTGCTATGAGCTTAGTGATGATTTTATAGAAAACATTGTAGAGAGCAATGGGTCTAAGAAATTCCAACTGATTAGCCTGTTCTCTCTTCGAGATCAACACAAGAAAAGTGGCATTCAAAGCCAGGAGCATTTCTTTGTTGGAATAGGACTCCTGAGCCACATCCAAAAGATCCTGATTAATCACATCCCAAAATTCCTAGAAGAATTCTATAGGGAATCCGTCTAGACCTAGGGCCTTGCCCTTGTTCATGCCAAATACCACCCCCTCCAACTCAGCCCTACTAATTGGCCGCAGTAGGGATTCGTTCATTGCTGAAGTCACCACAGAAGGAATGCAAGATAATATGGTGTCTTTTGCGAGCTTGTCAAGAGGAGTATCCTTTGAGAATAGAGCAGAGTATAACCAAATAGCTTCCCTAGATTTATCTTGGGAGGAAGTTAGGCGCCTACCATCTAGAGTAATCAAGGAAGAGAGGAAGCTCTTATTGTGTCGATCTTGCATAGAGTTATGAAAAAAGGCCATGTTCTTGTCCCCCTCCTAGAGCTAGTCAACCCGAGCCTTCTATTTCCAATAAATTTCCTCTTGAATATTCCACTCAGCTAAATCTGTAGAGGCTTGTAGCTCTTTCGAGCAGAGGGATTCAGATAGGCCAAAGTCTCATATTTGCCTGGTGATGATGTCTAGCCGTTCTTAAGCTCTCTTATTTGAGGTGTGGAGATTCCCAAAGCAGTGACTATTCCAGTACTTCAATTTCCTTTTAACATACTAGAGCTTCTTAGAAAAGGAGTACATGGCTATACCATAATTCGAGCCTCCTTACCTCCACTAATGAGCCATCAAGTCATGGAGGGAGGGTTCACGAAGCCACATCAACTAAAACTTGAAAGGGGGCTTCTTAGGATCAGCTATATGACTCGTTGCGAGCTTAATAGGCCAATGGTCAGACCCCCGCCAGTCAAGAATTTCAGAAGAGAGAGAGATGGATCTAGATTGCCAAAAATAAGAGATGAAAAACCTGTCCTGGTATTCTGAGATAGCTTCATTCCCTATCCTTCTGTTGTTCCATGTAAAGAGCCCATTAAGGGGTTTAACATCAAAAAGATGTAAGGAGTCGATGTTCTATCGAAGAAGCTCCGAAGAAGGTCCCAATCTAGCTAAACCACCACTCTTCTCCTCCAGACTAAGAATATCATTAAAATCCCCTTCAATAATCCAAGGTAGGAAAGGGTGGTAGCTTCTGACATACCGAATGTGGTCCCAGAGCTTTAACTGACCTAGGAGGTCAATAGGAGCATACACATTGGTGACCAAAATCAGCTCCCCTGTCTCCAAGGAGAATGCAACCATTGTGAGGGCTGAGATGCAGGACAGTCAGTGGATTGGCAAAACTTTCCTAGGGTCCCAGCACATGGAAAGACCATAAGAAGTCCCTAAGGTGCCAATAAACTGGCATTGACCAAGAAACCAAATATTAGGACAGCAAGTAAATAGGGAGTCCACAGAGAGTTTAGTCTCCTGGATACAGAAAATATCAGGAGAATGATCTACCATCAGCTTATGAATAGCCTTTTATCTAGGGATGCTATTCAATCCCCTTACATTCCATGACATGATAATCATTGAGTAGAGTGAGGGAAGTGTTCATCCAAGGTCTTCAGCACTCCAGATTCTACCAGTAAATCTCCTGTTAGTTTAATTCTATCTTGATCCTTCTTGCGACCTGCTCTGGAAGGTGTGGAAGAAGAGACCTTCTTAAAAGGTCGTTGCATTAAACCCAGAGCAAGTGAGGATCCCTTTTCTTTGCTCAGAGTGCTCACATCTTTAACCAAATCTGCCCAGCATACCTCTTTGTCCTGTGAACTAGGTGAACCCACAAGGGCTTCATGTCTTGGGTCCATAGCCAGCTCTGGAAGCTGCTGAATGACAATATCTTGGGAACCACCAGCCATCAAGCTTTTCCCCTCTAAATCTAGATTCCCACACTGCTCCACTACAGGCATACCCTCTTCTATGATCATATTTTCTAGAGCTTCAAATTGATTAAAACTAGCCTCACCTTGTCGGTCCAAATGAGAGTGCTTCTGGCCTCATCCCCTAGCTCGACATCGAACTGTTGTAAAACCTTCTCTGTCTGGTCCAGTATAGTCAGATGGGCCATGCTCCAAAGTGGGGCTATTCAAAGGGAATTTCCCTTTTGCCGCGCTATCAGGATGGTCATTCCTATTACCAGGGACCTCATGTTGTCCATTTCTCATAATTGCATTGGTAGTTCGTGGCCTAGATGACCTCTCCAAAATACCAGCATCTTTGGGTACTTGAGGGCATTGGTGCATCAGGTGACCATATACATGGCAGATTCTGCACTGGAAGGGGATGGATTCATAATCAATTTGCTAGATCCAAGATGAGGAACCCAAACAAATTTCCATAGAATATGGCAAAGGATTATTTATATCAATGTCAACACAGATGTAGGCATAGGAAATAATCTTCTTGTCTAGAGATTGGTGAGCGATTATAGTTGGTGTTCCAATCATAGCAGCAATCTGTCTCAGGATGTCCTCTCGCCAGAACTCCAGAGGAAGTCTAGGTAGGCAAACCCATACTGGAACTCGTGATGGAGGATCCTCAGCTGAGTTAAATCCCACATGCTAGGGTTTTATGAAAAGGCCAATACGATAATAAAAGTAAGGACCTCCCTCAAAGATTCGATTCTTATTAGAGATGCAAGAGAAATTTACCATGAAATAGCTGTTACCAGCCAGCATAATGTCAAAATCTCCTTCAGTCTGCCATGACCGGCAAAACCAAGCTTCCAAGGCCGACAGGGAAATGCAAATTCCCAGAAACTTACAGATTAATGCATGAGATGCGAAATATTCCACATCTTCTCTTACAGTTCCTGAGGGTATTACCAGCACCGACCTGCATTGTCTGCGTGGGAAACATCCATTAACTTTGCTAATCTTAGGTCTTTCACCCACATAGAACGCCTCCTTCTCCTTTTCATGCGGATTTCTGTCAGCAAGCGACCGTCCAGCCGTGGAAGTATCCGCCTGCAGCGTGCCCTTCGAGCTCTCGCTTGCAGCCATCTTCCACCAGAAGCTTCCCTTATTATTATTATTATTATTATTATTATTATTATTATTATTATTATTATTATTATTATTATTATTATTATTATTATTATGTGGGTGATTTGGTCAAAGTAGTTTGGCTATACCCAGTCTCATCTAGGTTGAAATGTCGATAGTATTTTAGATCGGTTATGATTGATGGAGATGGTTGTAGGGCTCATCGTAAGGCTCACAATAGCTTTGATAATATTTGCAGAACTACATAAAACCATAATGATTGTAATAATGTTTGTAAAACTATTTATAACCGTTGTAATAATTATAATGGGATGTGGGCCTCTCATTTATATTCCAAACTTTAAAAAATATTCAACTTCATATAACATTTTTTTAACTTACTTTCTAGTTAAGATAATAATATTAAGAGAAGATACTTTGTATTTCATTTTGAATTCTTTAAAAGCATTATGATTTTAGTCAAGTTACTCATAATGGGTGAGTTGGTCAAAGTAGTTTGGCTATACTCAGTCTCATCTAGGTTGAAATCTCGATAGTATTTTAGATCGGTTATGATTGATGGAGATGGTTGTAGGGCTCATCGTAAGGCTCACAATAGCTTTGATAATATCTGCAGAACTACATAAAACCATAATGATTGTAATAATGTTTGTAAAACTATTTATAACCGTTGTAATAATTATAACGGGATGTGGGCCTCTCATTTATATTCCAAACTTTAAAAAATATTCAACTTCTTATAACATTTTTTTAACTTGCTTTCTAGTTAAGATAATAATATTAAGAGAAGATACTTTGTATTTCATTTTAAATTCTTTGAAAGCATTATGATTTTAGTCAAGTTACTCGTAATGGCTAAGGTATTTCATTCCAAATATTATTTAGTCAATTTTCTCATATTCAATAAAATACGTTTTAACAATTTCATCACGAACAGTAATAATCTAGGCCTGGGTTTAAATATCCTCTTCAATCGGTTCATATTAGATTTATTGGTCAACTGTGTGTCTAAGAAATATGTTTAAGTTTGGCAGCAAATGCAGAACATGGATCCCTGTTATCATATTTAGATGTTATTCGTCCTTTAGTGAAAAACATGTTCATATGTAATGAGATTATTTATGCCAGGTATTTTTATGCTCTGCACAGAAGTTTTCAGATTGAGATTCTTTGACTTGTTTTTCTCCTGTGACAGAATACTCAAGCTCATTAGTTAGAGATTCTTTGACTTGTTTTTCTTGTTTTAAAGGCATCTTAAAATTTGTTTAATGGAGTTGTCTGTTGATGGAGGTTCGGTTTGTGTGTTTGTCCATTAAGACAGCTCGTCTTATCGAAATGCATGTTTAGATTTATACTACAAAAAATCCAGAAATCGAATAATGTTTTTGATACAACCAAGATTTGGTTTGACTGTTGTGACATTAGTGTCTACGCTGTACTTATTCCGTTTTAATATTTATCATGCAGAGATATGTAAGATGGATAGAGGTGACGGTCTCCATTGGAGCGCTATGTTGGAAAACCGTTAGCACATAAAATAAAGGGCCAATGTTTTTTTTTTTAACAATAAAATTTTAATCAACATCTGATTAAGTTCTATGTTGTGTAACTAATGCATATCAATAATTTTCTACATAATCTAACATGGTTTTGATATTTTTTCTCCATCTTGGTTCGCATACCACTTTGGGCTAAAACTAATTTTGTATCCCTCTTGGACTAGCTTGCAGGGTTAAAAAAGAAGTGTGAAAGAAGTAAATGCTCATTTAATATTTTTGAATTGAAAAGTCATTTTTATTAATCAAAAAAATTGTAGTATATTGTTTTTGATATTGGTAAGTGGTTTTTTTTGACTATTTTTTATAAGAGGAATCTTTGAAGATTCGTGGTGAGTAGTGCCACTTTAAGAGTCAACCACCAATGACAAGGAAGACTTGAACATGGGACCTACTGGGTAAAGCCCACCTTCTTTACCGTCGAGTCACCACAACAAAGGCAAAATTGTAGTATAATGTCTCATAGAAAAAAATGGGTGAAAAAGTTAAATTCTAAAAGTTAAGTTATACAAGAAAATAAAAAGTTAAATAGAAAGAATTTTATATATGGCCAAATCCTATATTTATTATATGGTTTTTTTTTCTATTTTTATTTTGAACTTTGGTCTAACACTTTGGATGCCTAAAGTACATTGTATTAACAATAACTATCAGAAGCATAGGTTTACATTGAAGTTCAAATATTGATTGATCCTTATCAGATTCATAAGTTTTAGATTCACGTGCTCTTTTGAAACCTCACCCTAAAATAATATATGTGGATATCATTTAACAAGAATAATATGCCATAGACAATTCTCCAATAAACTCTAAACCTTTCTTCTGCCTTGTGCTCTCTTTAGATTTTTCTATGTCCTTATTTGGAGAAGAGAGCTCACATGATTGCCAACCTTTAGGATGAAAAGACTTATCCTTTTTATTTTTTGGCTTCCCTGCATAAGGACATACTCCCTAGAGACGACTAATTTGGTCACAAGAATGAGATCTGAAGACAATGTTTCCATAATGCAAAGTTTGTATCCAAAGGATGTTCCAATGTTTCAACTAGATTCTATGAGGGAGACCTTTGCAAACGTCCACCTCCACATAAATATGGGAATACATATACAACCCTTACTTAGACCATTCAAAATATATCTTGATGATTTTTTCAAGTGGGTTACCAATAGTTTCATTTGCCGATAGGTAACAGAAGGAAAGATGGAGATTTTAGAGCCGCACCCAAACTGATATTTTGCACACCATTATTGAGGGATCAAAATAAAAAATTCAAAGATAACAAAGAACCTAATTCTTCTCCAAAACCAAGGTCCCTCCTAAAAAACTATCTGATAATACTTGGGCTCAAAAAATGTACTATGAAATATCATTTATAGCATAAATGAATTGCACAATTATTAGACTAGGTAGCATATACCCATTTATGTAAATCTTGTAAGTGAGGACAAAACCTATTTAACCTACAAATAGATATATAATCTTCAAATGAATAATTGTCCTATTTAACTTACAAAGAAAGATCTCCACTATGGGTACTTCATCTGATTTCCTTGTAATGTATGAACTAAGAGAAACTAAAGGTGAAGGCAAGGGAACCTTGGGGTGAGCAACATCTTTGTAGGAAAAGTCAAAGGTTTGTTTCCTTAAACTACTAACTCAAAAAAAAAAATGTGGACTCCGTATTACAAGTGAAAAGAGTGATTGAATGAACAAAAGGCTAATTGAGGACCATAGTTACATTAGGTTTCTGTCGACATTACTATCCTACTAGTTTTCGCAGTCACTGCTTTGTCTACATGTTAACAATAAAGAGGTCGTGCCCAATATTTTAACTTAAAAACACCCTCACCAAACATTTCATTTATAATATTTTAATAAATTAATTCTATTAATATATAATTTTTAAAAATATTATAAATACAAAATTGAAATTTTATTTTTTAAATTATATAATTAAAGGACAAGACCTTCACCCATTGTAAATCACTCATTAAAACTAAGTGAAATGCCAGAATTAAATCAAAACAAAGTAGAATGTAAAGCAAAACTACACTAAAAATCAACATCAACTAAAAATACTAGTACCATTTAATAATAAAAAACTTAAAATAAGGCAATGAGAGATTTTTTATCTATTTTTACATCCAATTCCTAACACTATTTGTGTTGAAATTGTCAATCTTACTCAAATTGCACTAAAATGCACATTTTAGCTGAAAATACATAAAACGTCCAAAATGGTTCGAACTTGTCATTTACAGATGCCATTTTAGGTCAAAGTATTCCTAAATAGGGTAATGCATTTTATGGGAAAACTAACTTTGATCAAATCATTTCGAGTCAAAATGATGATTTCGCCATTTAGTTCAATGGATCATTGTTTTCTTCTAAATTCATTAGTGCACATCATGTACCTTTGTTATTTGTTGTTGGCAACATCCTAAATGTGAATATAGTTCCAACGCATCTAGTGTCACCTTCTAATTCTTCTTGAGTCAGATAACAACCCAATAATATGACTTTCTAACCATTTTGATTATTTAAGGGTCAATTTTCAAATAATTGCACAAACGTTGATTAACCTTGTTTAAGGATAATTAATCCAAATCAAGAGCTTAAGTGGATTTTCTATGAAAGTTATTGAATATTTATTTTGAAAAATTGATTCTTATTATCTGCATCACCTAGTGACATGATCTATGGGGTGGTATCCATTAAGCCATAAGTGCATAAAATATCAAGATTATGGGTCACCCATGCCTAGTTAATGCCTCCAATGTCTCTTTGATGCCCCTTATTCCAAGGTCATCTTGAGGATAATTATGGATTTAATTCCAAATATTATGACTATCCTCAACCACACATCCTCATCTCAAGATGGATGGTTCAGATCGATCCTGACCAATCTCAAAAATCTATAAATAAAGAGGCCATGGACATCATTTCCAAGCTATTTTGGTACAAGGTTATTATGATCAAATATCTCCAAAGCTTGATCATTACAAAGTTATAATGCTAAATTATTTCCACAAAGATTCATTGATAGGATAGTTTAGTGATTTACAATTAAGAGCCTAGGTTTTATGGAGTGTTCTTGAGGCATTGGAGGAGCTTACCACCATTGTTGGCAAAGACAAGGATGCTTGATCAAGGGAGAACATGTTTTTGAGCCACATAGGTATGGTGAATCCATTTGGGAAGGTAATATGGTGATTGATTTCTTTCATTTATTTCTTTTTATCCTTTTTAATTTCTATAAGAATAGATAGGCTTGGTTAGTTAGTTCTTTATGCATGTTTCATGGTTTATGGACTAATGCTTGACTAACTTACATTGTAATCCTCTCTATATCTTGGCATGCCTGGTGGGACAAGACACATCTCACATCTAAAGGATATCCTTTTGCAACCTCAAAAAACTTATTTGAGCTTTTAAAACTCTTGCAAATTAATTTTTTCACTTTATTTTGCCATTTTTGTTGCCATGGTTTTTACACAATAACTAATGTCGATAGAAATACCGACATTAGTTATTGACTTAACCAACACCGGTTAGTAGAACCAACATTGATCAGATTTTGATTAGGCGTAACTGATGTCGGTGGTATTGACTAACATTGGTCACTATGTTTTTCAAAAAACATAGACCGGAGACCTACTTTTCCAAAGTTTCTTGTTTAAAACTCAAAAGAGCTTCAAAGATAAAGGACATGCTAACAATTTTTCTACAGGATCAAGTTTAAAATTTGTTTAAAAAATGTTTAAATCACCTTTGCATGCTTAAATTTTTATTAAGAACATTGTTTTGGTGTTTAATAAAGAATTTAGGTGTTTTTGGTGAATGTTTTCAAAGTTTAAAACTAAGACCAAGGGGTCGAATGAACACCACCAAACATTTCATTCGGGGTTAAAATTGAACACACTTGTTAATTCTTGTTTGGAATAGTTGATTAGATTAATCTTTTTTGGAAAAAAGAGATATGTTGCATGTATGCTCTTTCATTTGTCCCCTATATGGAACCCTTGGAATCAAAAGTGCCATTCATATTGCAAAAAGCCTAGTCCAAGGCTTACAAATAAAGTTGTCTAAAGCACTCCCATAAAAACTTGTTAAAGTTTGGGTGATCTTGAAAATGAGCCTAAAGTCTTTATACTTTCATGCTTTCTTTATTTTTATGCAATTTGGATTACAAGGGGGACTTTATCACCTCCCACAATTTCTTTAGGGAAGCTTTGACCCAGGGTTTCATCTCCTAGCATTGAATTCGTTTGACTCTTTTGGTACTTTGGACATCACACTACACTAAATGAATAACAAGATGTAGTGGTTGCATAAAGGACTAGACCTTTATGTAACAAGTTGAGTGATAAGGACCTAAACTCTATGCTTTTCTTTGCATTATTTGGCACGAAAGTCATTGTGCAATTGATTCCCCTAGAACGTTTGAAACTTGATAGTTTAATAGAATCCACTTTGACATACCTTGTCAGTTTAGACTTAAGACATTTTTTTTTTAATCTTTATCTTAATTGTTCTTGATTTATGTCTGAACTACTTGTTAACTCAATAAACTTAACCAAAACACATTGTCCTCAATTTTCTTGAGCAAGGGATGCGTTACGCTGTCCAAATAGAAAATTCATGTTTTCCTTGTTTAATTTGTTATCAAAAGCTTTGTGTCATGACATCCATTTTGGCAAAGTCATGCTACCTAATTGAGTCTAGAAATTTTACCCAATTTGTTTAAATCCTTCATTTATGATCCACATTCAAAATTGAACCTTTATAAGTTCTAGGGGTTGGTGCATTAAAGTGGCTTCACCATTTGTGCACTAAGCTTATTTTAACTTGTGTTCAATTTTATATTTGGATTGGAGGTCACTTATTAAGACTCAAAATCACATTATCATATTGGTGGACTCAAGTTATCTTGTGTGTCGCTTATGCTTTGGGTCCTAGAACATATTTTATCCTAGTAGAATCATGTGGCAACATTGTGTTACCCATTTGGTCCTAGTTTTATATCTAGTGATTCATGTATATTTTTACATCTTGAGTTTCTTAGTTCATTTTGTCTTCTTTGTAATCTAGAGAGATTTCCTCTAAACTTCTGTGGTCAACTTGTCGAAGTTAAAACTAGCTTTTGTAATGTGGATGTATCAAAAAGATATAGGATTTGGTGTACTAGTTTTCACCTTGGGTATTTGAGTTACCTTACTCTCTTTCAATCTATACGATTTCAGTATTACCAAAGGTTGAGTAATTTCATGAACCAAATCTTCTAAAATTGTGCATGGTTTCAAACCACCCTCCCTTATAGTCTCATTAGTACCTCAGTTATTTAGTTAAAAAAGAGCCAAAGCATACTTTGATTGGTTGTCGAACATTGGTCCAAAGTTAGTCAAACACATAGGGCAGCTCTTTTTAGACGTGACTCAAAGGTTCACGCATAGTAGGGCCTCTTATGGCCTTAGTTATGAGGATGATAAATTTTATGATAGTTAGGATAACCCCATTTTTTTTATGACATCCTCATAATAGTAGATTTTAAAAATGATTATAATGAATATCAACTAAAAGAAGATTAAGATGAAGCCCTTCTTAGATTGATAGAATCAGGTGCTAGACTACCTTTTGAATTTTCTACAGAACAATTTCATACCTTGGTTAGAGAAGGAGAACAATGATGGAAAGATGAAGATTTTGTACAAATAGACATACTTCTTCTAACAAAGGAAATGAAATATGAATAGAGTCAAAACCCACAAATCCGAATGTTCTAGCTAAGATCAAGATAATAACTCAATGATATACATATCAACTTGTCATAGACTTAGCTTACTCCCTATTTGCCACTTCAATAAACAATAAAGCTTTGAAAGAACATGTAGATATGGTGGAAAATACGTAGCAAATATTGGCTGAGAACATTACCATAGTGGATCAAGGTAATCTAAATGAATAGTTGAAGTCACAAGAGACCTTACAAGACATTCCATTTGACACGGAACATACATTATTCAATCATCAAGAACTTATTATTACTTTACAAACTTAGAAACCCAAACATTTAGTTTGAATTGAGGAAATCCCTCAAACAAACCAAAGATTGGTAAATAAACATAGACATTTTTAAAATCAATAAAATCTAAAACAACCAAATTTAGGGAATGTTTTACAATCCAAGAATGAATGGCCTATGTTCTCAACTCAAGTAGTAAATCAGAACCAAATCATAGATCAAAAGGTATACAATCCCTATAGATCTTTACAAAACTAGGGGCACATTCCACCCTAACAACAATTAATTACACCCCAATAACAACAAAACTAGGGGCAAATTCCACCCTAATAGAAATAGAACCAAAAACACATTCCAACCCAACAACAACAGAACTAGGGGCACATTCCACCCCAATAACAACAAAACCAAGGGCACATTTCACCCCAACAATAATAAAACTAGGGGCACATTCCACCCCAACAACAATAGAACCAGGGGCACATTCCACCCCAACAACAACAAAACCAGGGATACATTCCATGATCATGGTTGGGTAGAGTGATCATGAACTATGATAATATGTGATATCATAGTGTACTTCATCTTACATGTATATACTAAAGTGGTAGATAATGTAGATGTAAATTTGGAATCTCACCTAAATTGATTGTTTTAATGATTTTGTTGGTTGTTACATAAGCAATATATTCATAATAGTTAGCAAGACAATCAAGCAATATAATCTTGTCAGTATAAAAGAAGATAGGTTTGACTGTTATGAACAGTATGTATCACTTTATTTTGTATAATTAGATATGTCTAGCATGTGATTTTATTTAGAACTACGAATGTGGATTCCTTCATCATTGCTTATATCTAGGTCTATATGTGAGAGTGATTGGGTAAGTACACAAGCCTATATTAGCAATATCTTATGCTAGAGTGTGTCACTTAGCTTTGGGATTGTAGACTTGAGATTTAGAATCTCATTTGTGTCACGAGTAGTTTATTTCCTTGTTTGGATTAGAGTGCTAACCCCTTTGATGGTGATGTCTCATAGAGGAGACCACCACATTTGTAAGGAGAACTACATTAGACCCTTATTATGAGAAGATATGTGGGATTCCTAGGTTGGGGTGTGGGCATCGTGTCTAGGTCCTCAGGGTAGGATAGGGTAGACTTGATTACATAGTAATATGAGCAAGTGGTTAATTCTATGTTCAATGTTTAGTTAAAAAAATGTTGTATTTTCTAATTTCAACTAAGAGTGTTCTTTCATGAGGTATCTCAAAATCCTAGAATGTTACAAGGGAAAATACTTAGAGTGATCTAACAAGGGCTGATAAAGGTTTAGGATCTTTGGGTTGAGCTTTAATCAAATGAAAATCCTCTATCATAGCTTGATAGTGTTGGGGTAAGGTTTGAATCAACTCATACAAGGTTATCTTCATCAGAGTTTGGTGAAGTTGTTTGATAATTGACTCAGGTATGAGTCTATATGGGTTGGATTGGGGTATAACTAAGTTAGAAATCTTGGGATTTGGTGAAGGTGATTGGGGTGCTCCCATAGAAGAAGGATATATCTAATATATGGATACTTTGGATTTCCATTTATTTTTTTAACTTTGTTATTATTGACCACATGGATGATGTCTATTTGGAATGTATGTGGATTGGTAGGTTACTTCAGTTCATCTATACTCTTTTATGAGATCTTGGAGATAGGCTTATGTGGGGAGGATATTTTAGGTTTTTGGCTTAGAGGTGGGCTAAGAGGAATTCCCTATATCAAAGTATCATCTACCTCATGAAGTTTATAGATTATGTCTTGAAGATATTTACAGTTCTTAATGTCATGTCTAGGTGTCCTATGGTATGCAAAAATTAAGTTATCATTTAACCAAACTAGTTTTGGGATAAGTGGGTTATGTTAAAGGTACATTCACTTTATTAGGGGGGGATAAATCAGTGATGTTAGATAATCCAATTCAATTCCCAACTATTAAACATTCAACATACATAAACTTGATGAAGTAACATAAACATGACAACACATACATCTAAAACATACATAAGAGTATCAATCACATGAACACATCATATATGTGGCAAACCCTTTTGGGGGATAAAACCCAATAAACCTTGATATATGGAATAATATAATATAAAACAAGATTCAACATTTAGAAAAACACCAACTAATCAAGGAACACCCATCCCTTAGTTTAGTGAGGCACTAATCCCATAAGGAGCTACTATCCCTATTTAGTTGAGCACCCCACAACAACTAGACCTTTAGCAAGATTTACCTTTTAAGGAGGAACTAACCCCATTGGAAAATAAGCACACACTTATCTACTTGAAAAAATTACCTTTAACACCTATTTCTCCTCTTCAACTGATGATGATCACCTTTGTGTGCACTCTTCACCTCTAATCTCTCTCAAGTTGCCTCTAGGGCTAACTTGCTCAAACTGCCTCTTCTAGGCTCATTAACTCTAATGAACTATGTGTCCTTTTGCACCAAATTGATCAGATAAACATGTCTAATATACTTCACACTCTAATGGTCCTAAATAACTTTTACCTTCTCTTTCAAAGGTTCTCTACTTCGCTTGAATCCACTAACACATAACTTACATAATTAGTTCAATTAGACCTTGTACTTATACCACTCTCTTTATTTAAATTATCTTGGTTTTCTAAGATGATTTAAATATTTAAAATACACTTAACATAGGTCCATATACACATTACATATGATAAAAACACTCTTCATAGGTCGGTTATTACCCCATTAGCCTCAAACCACCATTAGGTCTTGGTGAGACCTAAAACAATTAGGCCTTCATACTCATACATTACATGTGAGACTACTTGGACCACCTTCATTCTTTATTGAGTGTGGAGCCCTTTGGGGATATCACGTGAACTTAGGAGTATAGTTTTTTGGCCTAGAGAGCTCCACAAATAAGGGGAGCTTAGTTTTCCCTACTCCACCTTTTATGGAACCTTACTCCACATGTGAGTGGAATATTCCTTGTTTTATCTAATTTTTATGTTTCGATGTTTTATGAAGTTAGTTGTTATATGCCTATTTTACATTTTAAATTACTTGATCTGAGGGAGTTGGTTTTTAATTGGAAAAGGGGATGCCTTCCTTATTTAAAGGAGTTGGTTGTGATCAGATGTTGAAAAATGTGCCTTTAAAAGTGGAGAGACAAACATGGTGTGTTCATTTTTAGATGGGATTATTGATGAGATTGATGAGGTGGAACTAAGGTGTATTTTAGTGGATGACGTTTATCTTGGATAATCATGACAATTTTTGCCTCTTTTTGTGGATTTTTGCTCATTTGATATATATACAGGGGTGGTGTGGCCTTTAGAGGTTGATGGGTTATTTGTAGGGTGTGGCTTTGAATACTAGAGTCAAAGTGTAGATGTTTTTACAAAGTGCAGGTGTTTATTTTAGGATGTGATATATCAGCTTATGAGATATAGTATTGTGTAGGTGCAGGTGAAATTTCAACATTTATTTGTCCAACATTTTCTACACGAGATTTTTTCTATCTCTATGAGAGTTCATTGTAATCTTATTTTTTAGTTTACAATTTTATTTGAGGATTTTCATGGTGGATGTAGCCCACATTGGGTAAACCAAAATAAATATATGCTATGTATGTGATTTATATTTTTTATCTTCATTTTATGCTTTCATATTATCTTTGATTTGAGGAATGTTTCCATGATGCATGTTAATGTATAATTTAGATCTGATTTATGGTCATATTAAATCTGGTTTAGTGTTTTTTTAATTTCTACCATTACCAATGCTTAAAAAACATGAAATATATCTCCAATAAACCCTTTATTAAAATTTTATGGGTTTTTTCCACCTAAAACGCCAAATCACACGTTGAACCTACCAATTAGGTCTCGTCACTCTTTAGACTTTCATACATAGAAAACACAGTCTCAAACATTTGAAGTAACAACTAAAATATTTAACATAAACATATGATTATATCATATGGGTGAACCCTTCAGGGCCTCTAAAACACTTTAATACACATTATAAACTCCAACATAGGCTCTAAGCACTCAATTCAACTCTCTCAGAATGACCACTCAAACTAGTCACATGTAGTCAAAATATAGTTATACTATTTTAACTCTCCCCATCTGATATGATAAAAAATTAATTTTAATGAAACTTTGAGACTTATTTTACATATTCATATTCATTTATTTACTCAAATATACTTATAACACCTTTAACTTACATCTGCAAGATGGTCACTCAAATTGTCAGTGCAGTCAATAAACATAGTCAACTTCTAAGCCTTTGTTCATACTAATTATGGATTGTTTAAATCTTAAAAATACATAAATATATTATTAATGAAGTATAAAACACTCTCCAGTATATATTTCATCTTGAAACATCAAAATAATATCAAGAACTCTTTAACTACCCTTCTTGGGTTACTTACAAAAAAAGGTCAAACACACAGTCAACTTTGGAGCTCAAAATATGAAATTTTACAAACATTAAAATATTATAATAAACTTATATGGATGATTATTTAACTCATATTCAAATTTTATTTTTACACCACCATGAAACTCATCTTGGATCAAAATATATAGCTCAAACACTAAGCACTGATTTTTCCTTAGTTAATTTTAAATGCCAACAGTTGTTGTGTAATGCAAATATTATAGACATGTGTATTCATCTCATGTCCTTGGACAAATTAATAAAACATAATTCTTTGATATCTTTGAGAGTATATTGGTCTTCACCTTGCATCACTCACCATTGATCATTGATATGCACTCCCATGATTAAGACACATGGCACTTCACATGCCTTCCAAGCACATTAACTATTTGAATCCAATGGAATTCCCCCACTTTACAACCCCACGTGAATTCTAAGAATAATTTGAAATATTTAATAAATACATACCATTGGATCACTACTGATAAGATCATACACTCTATTTGATCCTTAACTAGTCATATTAATTTCTAGCCATATGTCTTCATCACCCAATTAAACACTCACCATTAGATATCCTCTTGTAAATTTGGCTAAGTATAGAAACTCAATAAACTCTATCTGAGAGGCCAACATTTCACTATTATAAATTTTTCTATGCTCAATGTCTAGACCTAAAACTTGAACCACATGATCACCTCTCATAGGGAATCCATCCATGTATTAAACTACTCCTGAAACCTTCACACATGTGAAAATTATGATGCCTTCAATCTACTCACTCAATTTTATCTATCAAGATGACTACTTGAGCTTAGAAATTCATATGACTATTTTGATGAATGTTTTTCACTTCTATAAGCACTCTAATCTCTCATAACATCTAATAGCATCTATGTAACATGACCATACCATCAAATCAACCAATAATTACTTAAGTAGGTAAACACTCTCTAAACCATCAATATAATCACTTTATCATTAATGCACTATGAATCATGATCTCTTTGACATCAATGACCATGCTCAATAATCTCCCCCTTTGTCATTGATGTAAAAACACCCTCATAATTACTTCTTACTCATTTGAACTCCTTCATTCTGATCTTTCTCCCTCTTTGACATTAATGACAAAGGGCATCTTCCTCAACATGCCAAAAATCGTTTCTCAATCTCATATGTGCATTCAAATAATATTTAAGATGCTCAAGATACTTACATACTTTTAAGTATATGAATAAATTGTTCCCCATTTGACATGAACGAATCTGAACTTGAAATCTTTGATCCTTGGACCTGACAAGCTACTCATAGAGATTATAAATCTCCCCCTAACATCAATGTCCATCTCATGTCATCAGTTCCCTGACATATAGCAAACTGAACTTGGGTTTTTTTGATCCTTGGACCTGTCTACCTACCAAACTCATAAACATTCCTTGCTCATGCATGAGTATTCAATATCTTGTAAAACAACATGGCTTGGTTTGATCAAGTCATCATATCAATATTATTCAATTCACAACTATAAATTTTTTTTTGACTCTTCTATCATGACTGAAGCATCTTCACATATTCCCCCCCCCCCCCCCCCCCCCCCCCCCCCCCCCCCCCCCTTACATCATGCACATCTTTCTCATGCCACATAAGCTAATTGAGTTAGCTCCCCATTATCCACACACATCTTTAAATGATATTTTTGGCATACAACATCAACCAAAGCTCATCTGGTATACATCATGATTCATCTTTCTTGTCAAATGTCTCCTTGAGGCCTATATAGAGACACCCTGAACCATAATGTCCTAGAACAATGTGAAACTAGGAGTTTCCAACAATAATTTCTCAATCTCATATGTGCATTCAAATAATATTCAAGATGCTCAAAATACTTAGATACTTTTAAGTATATGAATAAATTGTTCCCCCTTTGACATGAACGAATCTGAAATTAAAATCTTTGATCCTTGGACCGGACAAGCTACTCATAGAGATTATAAATCTCCCCCTAACATCAATGTCCATCTCATGTCATCAGTTGTTTGACATACACCAAATTGAACTTGGGCTTTTTTGATCCTTAGACCTGTCTACCTACCAAACTCATAAACTTTCTTTGCTCATGCATGAATATTTAATATCTTCTAAAACAACATGACTTGGTTTGATCAAGTCATCATATCAATATTCTTTAATTCACAACTATAATAGAAATTTTCACTCTTCTATCATGACTGAAGCATCTTCACATATTCTCCCCCTTACATCATCCACATCTTTCTCAAGCCACATAAGCTAACTGAGTTAGCTCCCCATTATCCACACACATTTTTAAATGATATTTTTGGCATACAACATCAACCAAAGCTCAACTGGTATACATCATGATTCATGTTTCTTGTCAAACGTCTCCTTGAAGCCTATATATAGACACCCTAAACCATAATGTCCTAGACCAATGTGAAACTAGGAGTTTCCCATAAATCCTCATATTCCTTCTCCTCCTTGGTCATCTAATATTGATAGTTATTTTTATTATAATTAATATAATTTCCTTAATAATCCACTATAATAAACTACTTTTCTTTTAAGAATGAATTGATAATACATGGAGACAACAAATATTCACGACATACCTTTTCATCTAAAGAAAAAAAACTTATCAGTAGGCATTGACAACTAATGTTCTTCGGATTATTGAAGCTTCTTCATATTTGATTCCTATTTTGCTTTGGCAAGCAATCCACCTTGATCTTTTAGCTCAACTAAATTAGTTTTCTTGGTCTCCACTTCCTTAGGATTCCATACCAAGGATTAACCTTTCTTGATCACACTAGGATGTCCATGAACCTTCTTATGACTTGAGAGCTTGTTTATACAATATCTTAAAATATTCTCGTTATCATCTTTTTATCTTGATCTTGACTTGATTCTGTATCCTTATTGAGCTTGATGAACTCATCATTATTATCCTTATAACGTGAGTTCATGTTCTTATTATGATTATAATCTCTCAACTTACCTCTATACTTCTAAAAAAATGTCTTGAATTGATTGCACTTTTCATAATTTGATTTTAGACATCCATAAGTAACCTCTACTTGAGCCTTCAACTCTTGATTCTCATTTCTTCAGCTTCTTAGCCATATTATACATTAGATCACCTTAAGTTGGTTAAACTTGAAAAGAAGGTCCTGTTCTGATACCAATAGTTAGAGGTGCAATCACTGAGAGGGGAGGGGGGGAATCAATGGTGCTAAATAATCCAATTCAATTCCTAACTATTAACAATTCAACATATATCAACTTGATCAAGCAAAATAAACATGAAATATTCAAAGCATATATAAGAGCATACATCACATGAACACATCATATATGTAGAAAACCCTCTTAGGGGATAAAACTGACTAAACCTTCAAGATGGACTATAGTCCTATAAAACAAGATCCAACATTTAGAGTATCACTAATTGATCAAAGAACATCCATCCCTTAGTTTAATGAGACACCAATCCCATAAGGAGCTACTACCCCTGTCTCATTGAGCAACCATAATAACTAGACATTTAACAAGCTTTACCTTGCCAAGAGGAACCAAACCCACAGGCAATTAAGCACCCAAGAACCTACCTGAATATATCATATTGAACACCTATTTCTACTATTCAATTGATGATGATGACATTTGTCTACAATCTTCACCTCCAATCTCTCTCAAGTTGCTTATAGGGATAACTTGCTCAAACTGCCTCTTCTAGGCTCATTAGGTCCAATGACCTATGTGTCCTCCTACATTAACTTGATTAGATAGACATGTATAATATTTTTCACACTCAAATGATCTTAGTTTACCTATACCTTCTCTTTTAAAGGTTCTCTTCTTCGCTTGAATCCACTCAAACATGACTTGCACAATTAGTCCAATTAGACCTTGTACATATATCATTCTATTTATTTAACTCATCTTGGTCAGCCAAGATGCTTTAATTATTTGAAACACACTTAACATAGGTATATACACACATTACATGTGAGAAACACACTCTTCATAGGTCATTCATTACCTCATTATCTCCAAACCACCATTAGGTCTTGCTGAGACCTAAAATAATTAGGCCTTCATACTCACATGTTACATGTCAATGCCTCAAACACATCAAAAGTATTAAAAATATACCCTTTATTACTCCCATATGGTTCTATCCCACCTAGAGCACCAAATCACACCTTGAACCTACCAATTAGGTCTCCTCTCAGGCTTTCATACACAAAAAACACAGTCTCAAACTTTTGAAGCAAACACTCAAATATTTCACAAATCCATATTATTAAATCACATGGGTGAAACCTTTAGGATATTTTAAACACTTCCATGTGCCGTAGACACTTCAATATAGGCTCTAATCACTTAATTAAACTCTCTCATAATGAACACTTAGACTGGTCACATAGTATCAAAAAAAAATTACACTATTTTGACTCTCCATATTTGATCAAGATCAAAATATGATAGAAAATGCATTTTCAAGAACTTTTGATACTTATTTTACATCTTCATATTCATTTTTTCCTCAGCTCTACTTAGAACAACTTCAACTTACCTTTGCAATATGGTCACTCAAACTGTTAGTGCATTCAATAAACACAATCAACTTAGAAGCCTTTGTTCATACTGAATATGGATTGGTTAAACATCTAATATGTATAAAGATAGTTTTCATAGAGTCTATAACACTCTCCAATAGATAGGTAATCTCAAAACATCAAAATACTATTAAGAAATCTTCAATTACCCTTCTCGAGTTACTTGTAGAACAAGGTCAAATACAAGGTCAAATTTGGAGATTAATATATACAATTATGTGAACACAAATCTTATAATCAACTTATACAGATGAGCCTTTAAGTTATCTTAAACTTTACTTTTTACATCACCATAAAATTCATCTTGGATCAAAATACATATCTCAAACACTAAGCATTGATTCTTCTTTTGTTAATTTTAAATGCCAATGATCACTGTGTAATGCAAATATTATAGACACATGTGTTAATATCATGTACTCACATAGCTTGACCAAATGTGATCCATCAATCTCTTAAGGAGTATCCTAGTCTTTACCTTGCATCACTCACCATTGATCATTGATCTACACTACCATGATTAAGACACTTGGCACCTTTATGTGCCTTCTGAGCACATTGCTATTTGACTCCAATGAACTTCCACCACGTGGTATCCCCACATGCCTTCTGAGCATCCTTTGGCATATTTACTAAAGATGCACCATTTTATCTCTACTAATAAAATCACACACTATGTAGATCCTTATTTGGTCAGATTAATTGGTCATTATGGATCTTCATCACCTGATTAAATGCTCATCATTAGATCTCTTCTTGAATATTTGGATAAGTATAGAAACTTAGTGAACTCTATCTGAGAGGCCAACTTTGCACTATTATAAATTTTAGTATAATAAAAGTCCAAAATTGAAATTTGAACCACATGATCACCTCTCATACGGGAATCCATCCATGTATCAAATTACTCCTGAAACCTTCACATATGTGAAATATGAAATCATCAATATACTCATTTAGCTTTATCTATCAAGATGACTACTTAAGTTTAGACATTCATATGACTATTCTGATGAATTTTATTCACTTATATAGGCAATCTAAACACTTATAACATCCCATAGGGTCTATGTAACATGACCATGCCATCAATATCATCCACTAATTGCTTAAATAGGCAAACACTCTCCAAACCATTAGTTTGATCACCTTCTCATTAATGCACTATGAATCATGCTCTCTTTGACATCAATGACAACCTACTATCATTGAACATACTCAATAGGTTGAATGGTTTTATGGGAAATAGGGTTATGTATGAAGTTTGTATCAACCTTTTTAATATGGTAGAATAATATTCTAGCAATGGTGGTAAGGGTGTGAAAGTCTTGGTTTTTATTGTTGTGGTTGGGGCCTTTTTACAGGTAGGCTTAATGAGTGGAGATTTAGTTTGTGTAATGTTTTGGTAGATGGTTTTGGCTTTTAGGTTTTGGTGTGGATAGGTGGATGTATGGTGAGAAGATGAGGTTGAATTTATGGTTTATTTATTAGAGGGCTTGGATTTTTCAATAAGGTGTAAGGGTGAGGACCTAAAATGGATAATGGGTATGGCCCTAGGATGGAGGGTGAAGTTGAAATGGTAGGCAAAATGGTTTTATGTTTTTGAATCCTAGATGGTTCAATCTTTCTTATTAGTTTGGTTTGTGTATTTTTAGGTGCGGTTAAGTCTAATTTCATGTGAGGATGGGTGAGATTTTGTGTTAGAAGGACACCTAGGTTTTCAATAAAATTTAATGGGGTAATGGGGTTTATTTTGGTTGTTTTAAAATGAGTTAGGTTGGTTAGTTTGTTTGAATTTTGATATGTGAATGTGCTTTTTGGTTTGGCTGGGGTAATGGTGGTTATATTTTTTGAGGTTGAAGGTTAGGTGGATGATGGTTTTGTTGGTGACTCCTTTTTGGTAGGGTATAAAATTCCAAGATGATGCCAAAACATAACTCGATCAAGGTTTGATTGTGATAAAATTTCTAGATTTTGGAACAACCTTGAAAATGGTTTATAGGTAGACTTAACCTTCTTAGTGGTGGTTTCCATTGATAAACTAAGTGGATGGTCATGGTTTCCTCTTCTTTTGGCAAGAGTTCTAAGGAAATGTTGGGTGATTCTAGTCTTATACTATGTTTTTAAATATTTTACACCTATGAACATTATGCCCATTGGTGTAATGGTAGTTTCATATCTCATTCTCCTTATACCAACTTGGTATAGGATGGAAGGAATCAAATTATTGAGGGGGTTTGATTAGAGGAAGTTGGATTATGGATTATTTCAACAATTTCTCCAAAACTTAAGCATAAGACTCCCCTAGTGGAGTATATTGTTTTTGCATAAAGTGGTTTTGGAATTTATGATTTTGGTTAGAAGAGGTGGATGGGTTAGATTGGTTGACCATCGAAAGAGGAGCTATTTTAAGGAAAATGGCATTGGTTTTTCATTTGGATTTGGCATGGTTTAAAGTTTTAGAGGAAGGTTTAGAATATTTCAAGCTAGCATTCTTATTCCTAAGATTAAGTTTGCCTTCATCAATTACTGGTATTTATAATTTTCTATCCATGGTAAATGCTTCATCAAAGGTCTAGAATATTTAGACTTGTAAGGTGGATGAAATATGTTTAGCATATGCCTATGATAAAATTTAAATCAATTTAGGTTGGGGTAGGGAGAAGGAATGTTGGGTGATTAACCCTCTCCACTGAGAAGCAAAATTGATAATGGACTCATCCCCAAATTATCAAATAGAATATAAGTAAGTTATGGATAATTTATTGGAGATGGTGATGGAGAAGTGGTCAAAGAAATTTTGAGCAAGTTAGGTGAAGGAAAAGAGGGAGTGCCTAGTGATGTCACTATACCAGTCCAATTTGGGTCCCACTAAAGACATGGGGAAGGTTTGGAGTAGAAGAGCATCATCATAAGAAATTATATAGCATTCATGCCTAAATTATCTTAGGTGTCGTTATGGATCCTCATTACTTTGGAATTTATAAAATTAGGGATGTTACCATTGAGTGGGGTAAGGATAGATTGGTATAAAAGAGTGAATGGGTTGATTACATATTAATCACAAGACAAAAGATTATGGTCTCTAGAAATAAATGTCTCTAGAGTTGACATCTTATCCATTACAATTTTAATGAGGTCAATGTGAGGTGCACCACCATAGTTATAGGGTATGTGTTTTTGGGTTTGTGAGGGTGTAATATATTTCATGATAGAAGGTTAGCTAGAGGCCATATATTGGTAATTGGCCATAAAAGGTTGGGAAGACAGAGGAGACATATATCCTTTTGGATTTGGCATATATCTTAGATTAGGTGCAGTAGGTATTTGTTGGGATATGGGCGTGGTTGGGTTGGTTGGTTGAATATGTATAGCCACCTTTGAACTCATGGGTGGGAGAGTGGATGGTATGGAAACCACCAAGTTTTGGATAGGTGTAGATGATATTGTATTTTGGGTGGTAAGAGGTAAGGAAACTATACTAGTGGAGGGAATCCAAATGTTAAGTGGTGATTGAGTTTCCATTGGTTGGGTTGTCCCTAAATTTCAAGGGTTATTAATGGGGTTGGCGGAAGTAGAAGGTGATTGTGTATTGGTTGGTAGTGGAAGATAAGCTTGGTTTTTGGAAATAGTGGTTGAAGGGTTATTTTTGGAAGAAGAAGCTTGAGTCACCATGGATTGGGTAGTAGAGATGGTGGAAACTGAAGTCTCACCCATAAGGTAAGTGGGCATGCCATAAGGTAGTTCAATTGAAATAACCAGAGTAGGGGCATGGTGGGTAATTATGTAAAGATAATGTTAGAAGGCTACTGGGTTGTTATCAAGGAGGTTGATGAAGTTCATATCCCCTTGAGAAAAATACCAAGGCATATCGAGACTCCTAAAATGATTGAAAGAGATTTTCACATCCAGAGTGTTCCCCATGGATGAAGAAGAGGAAGAAGGTTGGTGGTGAGGTTGGTTTTGGTTTGCTTGGTCTCTAACTTGTTGCCATGTCAAGACCATGTGATGAAATGGTGTAATTTTTAGAAGTTTGATGGACACAAACTCACACACTAAAAAAAGAGAAAAGAATAAAAATTTAAGGAAATCACACATACACTAAGAGTATGTTAGATCATAGAGTTCTTTTTATCTCTCTTTAGGCTTATGCCTTAATTTTACAAGTTTCTGAGACTCCAATTGGTTTTTGGAATGGGTACTAGAATAAGATGCATATGGATGGTTTTGGGTTTGTTTAGGATCAAAATAATTCTATACTAGAAGTGTTACATGGCTTATTAATGGGGCATAAACCCTCACTTCACGCATAAAAATGTTAGGGTATTAGGTGATTTTATAATATATACTGAATTACCAAAGTTTATACTCAGCTAGCATATTGAGTTGTTTATCTCCTTGATGGTGAAATCCAAGTAGGATAGCTAGGGTGAAGGTTACCTCTAGGTGATGAAATCCAAGTCATTTTACCTTATGTAAATGTTTGATGATTTAATTGTGTGATTGGTTTGGAAAGTGTGTGAAATAAATGACTGCTACAATTGATTTACTGATTAATTAATCTATGTGACTTAATCATGCAATAAATCAATGGATTAAGGTTGATTTTAAACCCAAAAGGAAAATTATTAATTTCTTTGAATGAGTACAAAAACAACTAGAATGCATCTAAATGTAGAATGAGAATGCAAATCCTGTCCTAGGATGAATGCCTTTTGAATTTTCAGAAATAAAGGAAAAGAAATGATTTTGCATTTTTTAATAAAGTAAAGAAAATAAGTACTTGCTTTTAATTTTTAAAATAAAATATTGAAAGTTATGATTTTGAATTTAGAAATGAATAAAATAATGATTTAGTTTTAAAAATAAAGAAGTGCAATGAATGATTCTTTAAGTAATGCAATTAGAATGTCCTAAAAAAATTAGTAACCGAAGAAAACACTAGGGTCCCACTAGGTGTCCGAGCATGTTTCACTATGTTTTTTTATGATTTTATTTTTGATTTTGAAAACAAGTAAAAGTTAAAGAAAGGGAAAAGTATAGATGAACTTGGATGTGGTTACACACTCCATGATAAAGATGATGTGAAGAAATCCTCTTTGGTTTGGGAGGAATAACCTATAATAAGAATAAGACTAGAAATATGATTGGCTAAAAAGTTCTAGATCCAAGAAGTACAAGACCTCACTAGAAGGTTACCAATCCACTTGTTTAAGAAATCAAGTTTTGAAAAATGCTAATAAGAAATGCTTGCATAAAGTAATGAAAATTAATTTAACATAAGGTAATAAAATGCTTTTCAAAAAAAAAAGATTGCTTTTAACGAAATAACATTAACTTGTTCAAAATAAATTCTAAAGTGCTAAAATGTGATTTAGATAATTGCTTTTGACTCTAAGTTGTGATAGGGGTCCAAAACTAATATTTTGGGTTGGGGTTGATAGTTGATTTTAACTTGTTTTTTGAAAAAATAATTACATAAAGAGCAATGTTGGCAATAGGTTAACCAATGATGGTCAAGAATGACTGATGTTGATCACTGTGTATTTGTCACAGTTCTAGTTTTGGGAAAAAATGGACTTTGGGCTAGTTGTAGAGGGGTTTTATGGGATATTTTGGGGTTGGTTGATGGTCATAAAGGTAGAATGAAGACTCAGAGATAAAAAATAAAGAGTTTTAACACTCAAAAGGTTAGGAATGGTTAATGAGGATTTGGTGAAAAAAGGGGTGTTTTGAGTTACAAAACTCCAAGACAAAAGAGAGTGTGGGGAGAGATTTGAAGGAGGTGAAAGCAATAAAATACCAAGAACCAAATACTAAACTTATGAAAAGCATAGAATACATAGCTGTTGTGGAGTTTCTAGCCTAAATATTACTTGAAGTTGAGTGTGAGCTGATTAGAATCCTAGATCAAAATGGGCAGAGTAACGATGCTTGAATCCTCAATCTTGAGGTGATGAAGCACTTCCTAAAATCTAGTTTACTAGAAAGATATGATTGCCACAAGTGTTTTATTCTTACTCAAAATGACTCAAACTCCTGAGAAAGGGTCACATAACATCCTTAAGTAATCGATGTCAGTCTTTGTTAGCCTAGATTAGTTAAGGGATGATCAATGTCAATCAAGGTGGAAATGGTCTAACTTGACAAAAATATTATTTTTCACTTAATTTTGGTAGTTAAGACCATTAGAAATGGTCTAAGGTCATTTAAGGATGCATGGTCATGTGGGTAGAAATAGTCTATGAGGTTAGGACTTTAAATTCTAAGGTAGGAAATGGTCTTAAGGCTAGGTGTCATTAAGTTAGCGAAGGGCTTAGTTAGAGTGAGGTTTAAATAGGATTTTATTAGCTTAATTAATTAAATAATTTAGCTAAATGTGTGTAAATGGGTAAATGGATGTTTTAAGGGTGTTTTAATAAATGCTCTAACAAAAAGGGTGGAGAGGGGGTCAAAAAGGTGTGTTGCAACACAATAACCATTGGTGTGGTTTTCTAGTGTCTACACATCCATTGCTACCTTTAAAAGCTTATAAAGGAAAATTTGAATTGAATGGTATGGCCAGGAGAGATAGAGTTAGGAGATAAAATTTGAAGTGAATTGAATTGTCCTTGTAATATTGAAATAATTTGAATTATTTTTTATATCCATGTCCCCTTAATTATGAACAATTGTTAAGAGTGATAGTAGGTCAATATCTCTTGTTCATCTAGGTTGGGTCTGATTTTGTATTTATTTCTCTAATTCAGAATCCAATGTAGAAGAATGGTTTTAGGGGTGTTTTTAGAGGTCAATTATATAATTTTAATAGTGTTTTCAAAATATAGGTAATCTCTATGAATTGTCTTTAATAGAAGGAAAAAATGTCTCAAGTACAAGGTATTCAATCATTCCTCATGCAAGTGTTCTATTTTATTTTCATGGTAGTCATTCCTAGATATTACCAGGTGTTTCCATTCATGGAATACTTGTTAGATTCATATAGTATATGTGATACTCCACAAATATGTCATTATTATCTATATGTTAAAATGCCTCAGGACACAATTATAACACCAAAATTATATAAGCTTTTGACAAACTATAATTCCCAACACACATATATTGTACACAAATTGACTGTGCATACAGTCTCTAAAGGTGGTTAAGAGATTGAAATGGTGAAATGTTTGGTTAGAAGGTCTAAAAGATATTGGTAGAGTGAAAAATAAGTGAGATAGGATTGATAGTTCAAAGAGTGAAGGTGTCTTAAATAGTGAAGATGACTAACTCTTAATAATAAGGCCTATAGGCAGAAGTAAACCTATAGACAGGGTCTAAAAATTTGTAAAGACACTTCAAAGAGTGAAAATTTCATGGCTTGAGAGAGAAACTAGATTAATTATTATGAATAGTATTAAGTTCTACTATCTTCATTACCAAATGACACTATAAGTTAATGCAAATTAATAACTAGATTCTCATAACTCCCCCAAAAGAGCAATATCTACAACCAAGCTTTAATGGATAAGGATAGATAGTGATGGAGTTTCAATGTTTGAAATTATGTGAACAAATTGAGTGGAGTTCAAAGCAATAAAAAAATTGAGTTTGATACTCTTGTTGAGATAATAAGATACATGTTAAGCATAAGTCTAATCACTATATAAATAGTTTTCACTAACTAAAGGCTTACTTTGTCTAGGTGATGAACCATATTTAGTATCATAAAGGATGAGAGGTTTAATAAAGTGTGCAAATAAATCCATAAACAAGGAAAAAGTTAACTTAACTTATCTAAACAAGGAATTGGACTCCCATAGTGGTATCTAATGATGAAAACCTAAATGGCCTAGGTGAGATTGAGGGCCTCTTTCACACATCATAGAGCTAAGGGTCAACATCCCAGTGAAGGAGGAGTTTGATAAGCTAGGAGGCATTGATTATTAGATATATATTTAATGAATTCAAATTATGATGATTCTATTAAATGTTTACATAGTCAAATGCTAAGAAGAAGCTTAAAATATTGAAGTCAACAACTACATCTAGTCATGAGATAATAGGAGACAAATTCAAGGTTATACAAGTAGGTTTGATATCATTTGGTATGTAATAACTATAATCACCTTAGGGGACATAGAGGAAAAATAAAACCACCTTTCAAATCAAAATCATCACCTATAGGGTTCTCTAAACCTTGAAGTATACTTAGAGTTGCACCCTAAGGTCTTATTAGTAGACTGTTTAGAGTGTTATGGAGTGAACAAGTGACTTATAAAAGTCAACATGAGTGACCTAAGGAGTTTATAGAGTGGGTTAAATTCACTTATAACTATATAAGTGATTATATAACTCTAGTCAAGGGCAAATTACAGAGGACATAGTTATTAGGCCATTTAGCTTTATACCCTACTCAAGGAATCAACACTTGAAAACTGATGTCAAGAGTAAAAGGGGTTGATTGGAGACCTAAGAAAAATTCTTGAGCCTTCCTAAGAGATTTCCTTGTAGAGGGAATCTTGGAAATGACCATTTTGGCCTAAAACTAGCATTAGAATGCAAAAAATACAGTTTTACCATTTGACGAACATCTTTCAGAGCTTAGAATTGTATATAATAGTTGCATGGGGTTATTATCAATTGTGTAACATTGATGATCCTTCTCTATAAGAGACTAGTGGCATTGGTTCATAGGTTAGGGGCCTAACCTTTACCAACTATTTCTAAGAACCTGAACCTCTTTATATCCTTCTTAGACCCTAATAAGCACCTGATAGATAAAATATTGAATAAAATTTATGTCAATAGATTGAATTTTACCATGAAATTTTTTTCTCACTAAGCACTCCCATTGGGTTCGTACCACATAATTTTTATGTATTATCAATATATATGGATGATATAAATGCTTCATTTTTGTAGGTTTTTATGAAGATTTAAATGTGAAGAGATGAATGATTGAGAATCTTACTGGAGGGTGTTTTAATATATTTTTCAACCTTATATACCTAAGACTAACTCAACCATTCATAAGATCACTTTTGTAGGTCTATGTAAGAAAGATAGTCCCAATGGGCTAAAATAGAGTAAAACAGATTGTCCAAATGAACAAGAAACAACAAATTGGAAATATCATAAGGTTTTCATGATGGACCAAAGGAAAAATGGGGATTCATACACATATTTATCATTGATTAATGAGGTTATCTTGAATGTGTACAGACATACAAGTAACAAATATCAAGCAACTAGGTCTAGTTTGCTAGTTGGCCTATTTGATCATTGAAAGAAGACTTCATGATATGCATGTAAGAGCATGAAAGGAAAATGTATAAAATATATGTTAGTTCAAGGTAGGTTTTTATAAATATTTAAAGAATTATTTCCATATTCCAAATCATAATAAAGGTTTCAAAAATCTCCAAGGAAATTTTAAATAGTTTGTTGACTCCCTAGTCAAGTAGGCGCCTTTTGGCATAGAAAGAGTATGGAATTGTCAAGCTGAGATGTCATAGAGTCAAAAAGGTGTCAAGATGATCATGAGATTTGAGATAATGTTTCACCAATATAACTCCTTTGTGTTGAGGTGATACACCTTTAGAACTTCAACGATGCTAAATGAGTGCTTCCTCCTCCCATCTTTGACAACTTCATAGAGTTACCTAAAGATTAGATCGAAACATGTTTCAAGGCAAGTTTTTGTGAATATTTTATAGAAATTAGAGAGGTTAACTAAATTCATGATGAATTAAGCCTCATCATTGCTCACTCTCTCTCTCATGATAATTATCTATAAAAAAAATGATTTTTGGCCTTATAATTGATCTTCACATTGGTTCTGGAAAACCATTGACAAATTAAAGTCTTGTACTTACCTATTGAAATGAATAAAATATGGGTATTCTACCTCTTTCTTGAAAATTGTGAATTTAAGTATATTGTATTGATGAGTGATTAGTGATAGTGTTCTATTCTTTGCATTCATCCTTCATGTTCATGCCTTATGCAAGTTGTGCCTCTCACATGTCATATTAAGTGTTTTTCTTATTTTGATAAGATACATAAATTATAAATTATTACTGTTTCTACTAGCACCTCTTAGTTGATCATCACATTACCTTTGCAACCTTTCAAACCTTTATATTGAAACACTAATGTGATTAGTATTATTTTGGAGTAGAATAATCAGATTGTAGTCTAATGTTTCATAGTGCATCTTCAACAAGCTAAGGATTTCATGTTTGCTATATATCCTTCAAGTTATATTATTATTTTTATTATTCATTTCTCCCTTTTCCATGTCAATCATATAGTGTAGTTGACTACTTTAGGTGTTGTAATTTTGTGATCTAGCCCAAAATTTACAATTTTGACTCACTTTTAGGTACTCCACAACCTAGGGTCAATACAATTGCATAGCTCAAAAAGAGAGGGCTTGAATTACCCTCTCATAAAGTGAATTTTTAACCTATAAGAATTAAATTTCATATCTTACCTCATAAATTACACATTGTTTGAAATATATTTGTTCATAACTATGCACCACCACATTCTTTATTATGGGCATGTTCTTTCTTTGGAGAAATCATTGTTCTTATCATCATGAGGTTTTTCCATTATATATTTCTAAAAACTCAAGATTTTACTCTTTGATTTCAGTTTTAAGTAAATTAACTATTGGGTGATCCGTTTACATCCTTTCTTGATCTTGGTAGTGTTGACACTCAAACACTTTATGGCCTTGTTATCCACATCTGTAACAAATATAAGATTGGCATTAATTTTAAACCATCCTCTGCCACCACCATAGCTTCATCCTCTTTGAAAACCTCTTTTTATTTGTTATTATTGAAACCCTTGCCTATTATCTTCTTGCCTTTATGCACCATGTGATGATTCTACTCAAGTGGTAAAAACCCAGTTTTATTTGGATTAAATCCACTTAATCACCTTATTGGATGGGATTGTCCTCTTTTTTCCCCAATATATGTTCTTCAAAATTTTTGTCTATCTTTTAATTCTAATTTTAAAGTTAACTGGTAAGTTTCCTCCATGCAAATTATTTTATACATGCTTAATTTATCTTATATAGAAAACATTAAACCATTTGCATACCATGTGGCCATATTATCTTATATTTCATCATGATCCACATGTATATAAGTACTTTAAAAATTATTTGTATACTCTTGAATGATATGAACCTTCTATCTCAAAATTTTAAATATTTTGTATATGATTTATGCATAATCTACAAAAAGAAATTTCTCCCCTAGTTCCTTCTTCATCTTTTTCTATGAGTCAATCTTCACTTTACTTTTTTTTTTGATGATCCCATCAAATGATTTCATGATCCTTCAATGTCATGCATGCAAACTTTACTTTCTCATCTTCTCTCATAGTTCTCCATTTGAAAAACTTCTCCAAATTATTTATCCAATCTATCAATTCCTTTGGTTTTAAGCTTCCTCCATAATCTATAATGTCAACCTTAATTCCTTCATTCTTTCCTTATAACTCTCTAACCATCATGTCTTCCATTGATGGTGGATATTTTTTTTGCTCCTCTTGTAGAATTTATTCTTCATGATCAGTGTCATCTCTACATAATTTTTTGCTCTTTATTGTCTTTCATTTACAACAATCTCAGTTAATTATTCTAATTGTATCTATAGATCTTGCATAGTATGGTTTATTTGAGAGGTTCCTCCTCATCCTCTCACCACTTCTTACACATCCAAGATTTGAACTTGGTCTGATACCAAATAATGAACCCGAATACTATCAATAAAAAAATTACCAATAGGCAAAGTTTCTGAATAAATAACATGTATTGATTCATATAGAATCATTCAAATAATTACAAACCATTCATAAATAAGCTTCAAATTAGAATTGGAATTGACATGCAAAATTTGGAATTCAGAAAATAAATAAAATTTGATCCAATTTTTTAACAACTGCTATTTTTGGTAACTTTTGCATGCAAGTGCATACATCTCTAAAAATCTTGAAAAATAAAGTAAACACTAAAAATAAATTATCAAATGAATTTGAACTGAATTTTTAGTCTAGTTATAAAAATAGGCAATTTATAAAATAAGAAAATCCCAAAAATAAAATTAAACTGCAATTTTAGACTCTTAGATTGTTATGTATGGCATCCAAAAAATATTGAAAAATGTCTCATTACTAGAAGGTCTAGTTATGGATGCATTAAAATTTTATATAAAATAATTTGGAATGAATATGTACTCAAATGGAGCTATAGATCAATGTTATGGCATCCATAAGTTTGACCTCTTTTTCTGCATCAAAAGTGTACATGCTCCCTTGTTGAGATGTTTCAAGAGGTTTTGAACGAATTTTTTTTGAGAGTGATCAACTATTAATTTGAAAACCTTTTAATGCTCTTGAGTTGGAAATATTATGTTCTCCAACTCTCATTTGAGTGTGTATAACAATTTGTAAAATATTTGAAGGGATATAACCATATGCATTATGGCTTGATACATTTTGAAAACATTCAATCATATTTTTTGAGTTCCACTAGACTCTCACATGGTCCACTTGTTAGTAAGATGAACCAAACCATTTCAAATTAATCTATATTCTAATTATATCTTTTTTAACTTTGAAACCTAAAACCTAAAACTTGAAATTTGAAACTTGAAACTTGAAACTTGAAACTTGAAACTTGAAACTCGAGATTTGAAACTTGACACTTGCGAATTTTTAAAAGACCGTGATAATAGTGTGAAGATTAGTAAAGATCATGCCACTCTATATATTCTATGTTGAAATTTCATTTTAATTTATAAATTAAAACTTATAAACTTTACCACTTTTGAAGATTTTTAAACTTTGGAAAATTTTCAACTTGTCTATTTTTAATTATTTGATTTTTTTTAAAATTTTTCAACAATAGTAATCAATGGTGAAGCATGCCACATGCCCCCATAATCTAAAAATATTGAATAATATTTCTATTTGAAAACTATAACTTGTCCTAAAGCTATTTTTTTTCTCGTAAAGCTTGAATGTTCTAAATTCATGACCCCCTTTTAAGATGAGATATGAATTTTTCAAGTCACTTATCCCAAAATAAATCATACATGAAATATATGTCATTTTTAATATTTGAAATTTATTGTATTTAAAATACTGAATATACCATTGAATTGTAGTTTGAAACATGTGTTAGAAAGATATATTATTGAAACCTAGAATTAATGCATGCATGATATGCATCATGGTATTAGAGTAAGAGTAGAGTATATAAATGATGAATATTAGAAATCATGGAACCATACTAAATAGACATACTGCATGATATTATTATTGGATGATATTAGAAATAAACAATTATAGAAATAATTTTATCCAATGTCATGCACAAGGCCTAAGATTCCACATACAAGGGACATATAGATTGTCCCATAACACACAAGTCCATGTGCCTCACACAAATGTCATAATAATGACATACAGTAAATAATTTGAACATAAAAGACCAAGGGACATATACACAATATGCAAGTTTAACCTATCATGTAATATTGTAGGAATTAATGTAATTTATGTAGCAAATGAACTAGTATAGATACATCATATGTATTAATTGCATTGTTAGAAAATAACAAATTTCATATAATACATTTATAAACTATGAATGTGTAACAGAACATTGTATGTACTTAAACATGGTAAAGGGATAGTAGATAAATACAACTTGTAAGGTTGTTTATATATAATGAATAGATGCACTCAATTTATAAATATTTTTGGGTAATTAGGGAAGCCCGACATCAAAAAATCATATGGAAGTATGTCTTATATCACACTCAAGTACCTCATAAGAAACATTGTGTATTGAAATACAAAATATGATATCTGCTTAATATAAAATAAATAATGAATGAAAAGAATTAAGTTAATGACATTTTAAAAATATTTCATAATCTGATTTTTAGTTTGTGTGTGTGTGTGTGTGTCTTTTTTTAAGTATATGCAAATTTTCAAATTATTTGAAAAGGTTTGAATGTTATATCAATATAGTTATAATAATCATGCATTTTCATGATGTTTAATGTATTTTTAATAGGCTTTATTTTGAATGTAACCACTCGATAATCTCATATACTTAAAATTTTAGTGATTACAAATAAATCAAACTAATTGGATTTGAATTTCCTTTATTTTATTTGTTAATATTGGTATTATTTTAATTAAATTTATAAAAAATATCACCAAATTGAATTCCATGATCAATAATTTTATTCCATATATGCTCTTTTACCACATACTTGAGAGAATTTTAAATATTCTAATATCTTATTTGTGTTTGTTCTAAAACATTTATAATTATTGTAATTTTTTTTCCAATACTCATTTTATTTTATAATATCTTCTAATTTTACTTGTTAAGATGGTATTTTAAGTTTGAGAGGGAATATAGATTATGTTATATAAACAATAGAGTAAGGTGTGGTAGTTTAGTGATTGAGCGAGATCATCCACTTATGAGGACATTGAACTTAGGTGAAACTATTTTTATAGAGTAGGTTCCACTTTAAGGCAAGCATGAAACCATTCAAGAGTGATTGGAATAATATTAGGCTCATGATAGGAGAAGATTGAAATCAAGGTTATGAGATGGAGGTAATGCCTCCACCTCATGAACACCAACGTTGGATGATAAATATATAAAAATTTATATAGATTATGCATTAGTTATTAAAGGAACAATAACAATAAAATTTTTAATTTATTCATAATTTTATTTCAAAGTATAAAATTAATTAAAAAAATGAAATTATATAAACTTTATATAGTTTTCTCATATGTAGATTTACATAAATAATTTAATCGATAATATTTTGACATTTTAATGTTACAAACATTTCATTACTTCTATCAAATAACTTGATTTTTAAACTTGAAATTAAATAAAAAATATGTAAAGTGAAATTTCATAATAATCGTAATTATCTAATTTTCCAAATAAAAAGTTATTTGAAATTTATTTTTTGATTTAATTTTTATTAATTTTGAGAATATTTTAAAAACAACATTATAATTATTTTGAAACAACCTTTGGCAGACATCATGCATGTGAGAATGTTAATTTTGGTAACAATATTTCAAATTTAAATCATCATGAAAAATACATAAAGATCATGTGATTTTGATTTCTAGATTTGGTTTAATGCATTCCAAAAAGGGACATGAAACTGACCTAGAAAATTTATAATTAATAAAAGAGCCTCCCATTTTTAGGCTCTCGTCTCTTAATGGTATGGTGAATGTGCTCTCTTGGACATAATATCCTCAAAAAAAAAGAAATAATTATATTTCTCCGATTTCACTCCAATCATCTACATTAAGAAAACTTAATTTTCCTTCCTGCACAATAAATTGAAAACTATTCAAACTATCTTAATATTTGAATAAAAAATCTATAAATAGTAACAAATTTAAGTAAGTAAATAAATCTCTCTTAATAATTAGGATAGTTTCAATAGACTAGAAACTAGTTTTATATATTATGTAATTAAAAGAAAATTGTAGACTTAAAAAAGATTGTAATGATTATTTGATTTTGTGTAAAATATTTATAAGTTCTAAAATATATATATATATATATATATATATATATATATATATATATATATATATATATATATATATATATAAAGTTTAGTATATATATTTTTGAATGTTTATTAAATTAAGATTTAAAATGTTTATATATTTATAAAATATTTGAATTCAAATTAAAATTTTATTAATATTTAAACGGATATCTAATATGAACAAATAAAAAATAATGAATAAAAGTTATATAGACAAGATGATTTGGTCACATAAATTAAGGTAGGGGAAACATTTAGATGAGAGACAATTAAACATTTAAAAGGTGTATGGGGAAGATATGTGGTGTTTGAAAGGCATATAAATGTAATAATAGCACTTATTTTAAATTAATAATTTACAATTATAAGTCATCTAATAAACATATAAACAATTACTAATCATTAGTTAGAGTTATATTTAATGTTTACAATAAAAAATTTGTTTTTAAAAGAAATTATTTATAAATATTTTATTTTTAATTTATTTTATTATATATATTTTAAATAATTTATTATTATTATTATTATTATTATTATTATTATTATTATTATTATTATTATTATTATTATTATTATTATTTCGTCAATAAGATGTGGGTGAGTTGGTTAAAATAGCTTGACTATATCCAATAATATCGATAATATTATGATCGATTATGTTTGATAGAAATAGTTGTGGAGCTAATTGTAAGGCTCACCATGACTATGATAATATCTGCAGAATTATATAAAACCATAATGATCATGATAATGTTTATAAAACTATTTATAACCATTAAATAATGGTAACGGGATGTGAGCCTCTCATTTAGTTTCCAAACTTTAAAAAATATTCAACTTCCTATAATATTTTTTATCTTACTTTCTAGTTAAAATAATAATATTAAGAGAAGATACTTTGTATTTCATTTGAAATTCTTTGAAAGAATTATGATTTGAGTCAAGTTACTCGTAATGGCTAAGGTATTTCATTCCAAATATTATTTAGTCGATTTTCTCATATTCAATAAAATACTTTTTAACAATTTCATCACAAACAGTAATAATCTAGGCGTGGGTTTAAATATCCTCTTCGATCGGTTTCTGATTCAGTGATAAATTAAAGAAGCGATAACATGTTACTTTGTGAAAAATCTTTTGAAGCATATTATATTTATTGGTCAACTGTGTGTCTAAGAAATATGTTTTAGTTTGGTAGCACATGCAGAACATGGATCCTTGTTATCATATTTAGATGTTATTCGTCCCATGTGTGATGAGATTACCAATTATTGAAAAACATGTTCTAATGTTACTTGTTTTTTTTTATAATAATAAATTTTTAACCAACATATTATTTAAGTTCTATGTTGTGTAACTAATGCAGATCAATAATTTACATTGAAGCCTCCCATTCACCTCTATTTTGAACATAATTTAACATGGTTTTGATAACTTTTTTCCTTCGCCTTCTTTATTGTTTTTTTTCCGTCCTTGGTAGCATACCACTTTGGGCTAAAACTACTTTTATTTCCCTCTTGGATTAGCTTGCAGGTTTATAAAGAAAGTGAGAGAGAAGTAAATGCTCACCCTAATAGTTTTTGATGGAAAAGTCTATTTTTATAGATAAATCAAATTATAGTATAATATTAATCGTTAAAAAAATTTGAAAAAGTTACGCACCAAAAATTAAGTTATGCAAAAAAATAAAATGTTGATTAGAAAGAAATTATAGATAGCCAAATCTTATATTTATTATATGGTATTTTTTTATCTTTTTTCTTTTGAACTTTGATCAAACACACTGGATAACCAAAATCTGTCAGAGTAGCAATAACCATCAAAAACAGAAAATTAAGTTGAAATTCAAATATTGAATGATCCTTATCAGATTAAGTGGTTTCAGATTCATGTGCTCTTTTGATACTTTTCTTGAAACAATATCTACAAATATCATTTGACAAGAAGAATATGCTATTGTCAGTTTTCTTGTAAACTCTAAATCTTTCTTCTACCCTAGGCTATCTTTAGATTTTTCTGTGTCCTTGGAGAAGAGTGCTTATATGGTTGCCAACCTTTAGGATGAGAAGACTAATACTTTTTATTTTTTGGTTTGTCTGCATGAGGACATACTCCCCAGAGACGGTTAATTTCAAGGCAGAAACAAAATATAAAGAGAATGTTTTCATAATCCAATGTTTGGATGCATAGCATGTTTCAATGTTTCAACTAGATTCTATTAGGGAGACCATTGTTAAGGTCCACCTCCACACAAATATGGGCATAAGTATACAACCCTTACTTAGACCATCCAAAATCTATCTTGATGATTTTTTCAAGTGTGTTACTAATAATTTCATATGTTGAGGGGTGACATAAGGGAAGAGGCAAATTTTGGAGTTGAACCCAAAATGGCTTTTTGAACACCACCATTACTGAGGGATCAAAATTGAAAAACCAAGGGGTAACTAAGAGACTATCTCTTCTCCAAAACTAAAGTCCCTCCTAAAAAACTCTGATAATGCTTAAGCTCAAAAAAAACAACAACAATGAAATACCCTTTAGGGCATTAATGAATCACACAATCGCTAGTCGAGGTAGCATAGACCCGTTTATGTAAATATTTTGACAGAGGCAAGATCCTATTAAACCTATAAATAACTGTATAATCTTCATATGAAGAAATTAACCATGTATCTCAGAAAGAGAGATCTCCACTACAAGAACTTCATCTAATTTCTCTAAAATGTATAAACTAGTAGAAACTAAAAATGAATCTAAGAGAGCTTTGGCATGAACAACATCTTTGTAGGAAAAATCAGGGTTTTGTTTTGTCATTCCACTAGCTAAAATAACTATAGACACCATACTACAAGTAAAAAGAGTCACTGAATGCACAAATATCCTGTCAAAAACCCTAGCTGCCTCAGAGTTTTGTCACCATTATTGTCTTACTAGGTTTTGAAGTCGTTACTTCCTCTACACACCAATAATGAAGAGCTCGTGTCCATGATTTTAACTTGAAAACATTCTAATCTAACATTTCAATTATAATGTTTTAATAAATTCATTTTATTTAATATATAAATTTTGGAAATATTATGAATTCAAAACTAAAATTTTACTTTTTTAATTATATATATATACATATACATATATACATATACCAACCTTCACCGATTGTAATTCGCCAATTAAAACAGACTGAAAGGCTATGATTAAATCAAAACAAAGTAGAACTAAAAACAAACTATATATATATATATATATATATATATATATATATATATATATATATATATAAACCAACCTTCACCGATTGTAATTCGCCAATTAAAATAGACTGAAAGGCTATGATTAAATCAAAACAAAGTAGAACTAAAAACAAACTATAATAAAAATTGACATCACCCAAAAATACTAGTACAATATAATAATTAAAATTTTAGAATGAGGTGAGAGATTTGGTGTCTATTTTCGATTTTTATTTTTTAAAAGCTACGAGTTAACCATTACTTCCAAGAATAAAAGTCTTACAAAATTTAATAAGTTGTCATCCCTTCACAATCAATGAAGAAAAAATAATGTTGAAACCCTTCAAGGATAATCCAAGCAAGCTCGTAATATCCAAAACCTTGAAATTGTTGGGATTATTAGCGCTAATTGACATGTTGAAATTGAAAACTTCCACAACATTGAAAAAATTTCAAGCCATTAAAAATCTCAAGCCGTTAGGGACCAATTTTTTCAGGGTGTCAGAAGACTTCAAAATTTTCCTCATTAAAAAATCACCAAGATCATCCAAGAATCTAAATGTCTTACTAGCGAGTATTTAGATGCAAGGGTAGATAAAAAACATGTAATAAATTCAACAACAATAGGGTTGTTAAGTTTGTTCATTATTTCTGTGTAGTTGGTTGCATTTTTGTTTGGGATAAAAACTAAGAAAGAGGATGAGGGCATGTTTTCAACCTTCTTAACCAAATCATCAATATTTTCTACAAAAGAAAGGATTTTGTAGGACATTTTTTTTACTGGACTCATGAGTCCAATTTCTAAAGTGTTCTTGTTTATATTTTGGATGAATTGGATGAGAAACTATTTTGTTATAGGTTTCAGTTGTTAGAAGACTCCATTCTATCTTCAAAGTACCTTTAACTCAACCCTCCATACCTTTATCACCATTTCTAACGAAACCTTCCCCTAAAATAATTTTAATGAAGACTAAAGCCCCTAATGAGGATGGATTGAAGATCATCTGAAAGACGTTGTCCATTAAAGGGCCAAAAAATATTTCCATGGCTACACCTCCACCTCTTTGTCTCGTTTGTATGATATTACTTTATTTGATTATTAAAAAAACATTATCTATTATTTTAGAAGAATTATGGATAATGATTAATTGGATCTATCTTTAGCTGTTCAATTTTATCTTTAATAGTTTTAATCTATTTTTTTTAATTATTTCATCCTTGATCCTATAATTTAGTATCACATAGAGTTCAACATTGGGGTGAAAATTGAAAGTCAAATTTTATGTGATTTTTCTCTACATTTTTATTTTAAGTTTTTATTATTGCAAATCAAAGAAAAAAGAAAAGAGGAGATGAAAGAGAGATTGAGAAACAAAGAGTGAAAAAGCAAAATAAAAACATTATGGAGGTCCTGAAATATTCGAGGGAGATGGATGTAATAATAGATATTTTTAAATATCATAACGAATAAAAAGATAAGATCGAGATGGTATGTATCACCAAATCGATTGTTTGAATGAAGAGAAAAAATGTTTATTAGATAGAAAAATACCTTAAAAGATATGAAAAGTCTTTCATGGAAGGAAAGTTTTTTATTGTTAAAGATAAATTATACAAAAAAATCAGGAACAAAGGATTTCATGCATGAATATGGTATGGTTAAAGATGTGTAACATGATGTAGATTTTTTTTTTCAATAGAGCATTAAAATGAAATTGAAGAGGATAATGAAAAATACATTAAGAAATGATGTAGATTTTTTTTTTCAATAGAGCATTAAAATGAAATTGAAGAGAATAATGAAGAATATATTAAAAAATTAGAAAGAGTTGAAGATAATACTCCATTGAAGTTGATGTGAAAGTTGAAGATATAACTATAAATGGTTACATGCATTAAGACAATATTGAAAACAAAGTTGATTTGCAAGTTATTGGATAATGTGCTAGCATAGATTATGAGAATGAAGGTGCTCATTGAAATGTAAGAAGAGAAGAACATTTTCGCGGTGACCATTACAATGTTGGAATTGAATGAGCATTACATTGATACCAACATTTATGATTTAGTTGAGTAGAGTGGAGATTGAAATAAGGGGAAAAAAAAAGAGTTATATAAGAATATATAAGATTTTAAAACAAAATGCATGGTTTGATGGAGGAAAAGGAAGAAGACAAATAAGACTAGATCTAAACTTAAATGTTCAATTTTTTTCTTAACCAATGAAGAATAAGGCAAGAGAATATCTTGCATAAGGTGAAACATTTTATCCATGCATATATTCAATATGTTTTGTAAATAAAGATATAAAATAGCTCCTTGCAGATGTAAATTACACAAGTCATTTAGATAATTTTACATTAAAAAATTCAAGTCCAGAATTGACTATCTAAAGGTAAACAATTACATTTTAATTTTATTTTTGTTATTTTTAAATTTTTTTAATTTTTTAATTAAGATTTTATTTGGAATTTTAAATTTTCAATACATTTTTTTAATACATGTAAATAATAATGGATAAATACTCGATGCATCTAAGATTATACATAAAAATTATATATATAAAGAAAACTACTAAAAAAAATAAATTCAATAAATTCTAAAATTCACTTTTTTTAATAAGATTTTAATTGTGCATTATTAAAAGAATCTATTTATTATTTAACAAAAATAATGAATAAATAAATATTAAAATTGTCTTTTTATTACTCAATTTTAATTTTTATAATTTTAATTTGTGTTTTGGAATTACTTCACTCCTCTCCCCCTTAAAAATTGTGTTCAAAATTTCAATTTATATCTAATATGATCTATCAAAAAAAAATGATTTTATTTTACAACTGAAAACACAAACACAATCATATAAAAAATAAATTTAATTCCTAAAGTCTTTCACTATTGAAAATAATTAAATGGTATCATGGGACCATTAACATGAAGAGTCCCCCTATGTTATCAAGAGAGTCAAATGGGCCCAATAATACTTTATAAGCATCCATAACATGTTTAATATTAAATTAACTAAATACATTATTTAGAATATTAATAATAATACAAGAATTGCCTTTTGCTTCTAATTTCTAAATATTGCAATCTAAGGCCAATCCTAGTCCTTTCATCAATGCCTAATCTTATATAATATTATTTGAGGCTGATGAGGTGTTTGGGGCAAGAGAGATTTTTACTATTACCTCAATCCAATTGGTGAATATATTTATAGGTTAAAAAATAATGTTATTAAATTTTATATTATTGTAGACATTAAAATATGTTATTTGACACTTTACAATGCCAATATTTACTTACATTTATATTTTATTATTTTTTCATCTCCAAACAACTCTCATTTTACATTATCATACGATTGCATGCTATTTATGAGCTCAATCCATTCCACCATTTTATTAGTAACCTAGATGAACATTTTAGTCTATGCTAAATCAATTAAATATCCTACTTTTACATTCAAAAATGACCATAATTGCATTTATGTCTCCAAAATAGTAGTTTCAACCTTGTAAAATAACTTCAGCGTTACTACCTTGAGGCTAATGTTATGTCCTTTCTCATAAAAATAATTATTATCAAAATCAAGCCCTTGCCATAGGTTGAACCATTCACCTAATGTGGATATGGCATAATAAATTACCTAATTCAATGCATATAAATAGAAGCCATGGTCAAGCATATTCACAATCTATAGTTCTTAGCAATTTATAAAGAATAGTAAACTAAATTTAGAAATCTGCCATATTCTTCCAAAATTACAAATCAAGAACTAAGAGCATTTTAAGCCATAAACAAGGAAAAAGTTACCTTAACTTATCTAAACAAGGAATTGGGCTCCCATAGTGGTATCTAATGATGAAAACCTATAAGGCCTCGGTGAGATTAAGGGCATCTTTCACACATCATAGAGCTAAGGGTCAACATCCCACTGAAGGAAGATTTTGATAAGCTAGGAAGCATTGATTTTTGGATAGAAATTTAATGCATTCAAATTTTGATGATTTTATTAAATTATTACATAGTCAAATGCCAAGAAGAAGCCTAAAATCTTGAATTCAACACCTACATCTAGTCATGAGATAATAGGAGTCAAATTCAAGGTTCTATACGTAGGGTTGATCTCATTTGGTCTGTAATAACTCTAATCAGCTTAGGAGACATAGAAGAACAAGAAAACAACCTTTCAAATAAAAATCATCACCTACAGGGGTCTCTAAACCCTGAAGTAGACCTACAGTTGCACCCTAAGGTCTTATTAGTAGACTGTGTAGAGTGTTATGGATTGAAAAAGTGAATTATCCAAGTCAACATGAGTGAATTGAGGAGTTTATAGTGTGGGTTCCATTCACTTATAAGTGTCTAAGATATTAGATAACTCTATTCAAGGGAAAAATACAAAGAACATAGTCATTATGGCTATTAGCCTAATACCTTACTAAGGGAATCAACACTTAAAAACTGATGTCAAGAGTAAAAGCGGTTGAATAGAGACCTAAGAAAAAAATTGGAGCCTTCATAAGAGATTTTTAAAGCTGATAAAGGTATTGATTTGCAGAGGGAATCTTGGAAATGGTGTTTTTGGCCTAAAACTAGCATTAGAATGCACAAAATACACTTTTACCACTTGAGGAACATCTTTAAGAGTTTGGAATTGTATAGAATAGTTTCATGGGGTTCTTAACACTTGTACAAAGTTTATGATCATTCTATATAAGAGACTAGTGGCATTATTTCATAGGTTAGGGGCCTAACCTTTATCAACCATTGCTAAGAAACTGAACCTCTTTAAATCCCTCTTAAACCCTAATAAGCCCATGATAGACAAAATATTGACTAAAATGTATGTAAATGGATTGAATTTTCCCATGAGTGTTTTTTCTCACCAAACACTCCCATAGGGTTCGTACCACACAATTTTTATGTACTATTATCTATATGGATGATATAAATGCTTCATTTTTGTAGGTTTTTATGAAGATTTAAAGGTGCAGAGATGAATGAATGAGAATCATAGTGGAGGGTGTTTGAAGATATATTTCAACCTCCTAGACATAAAACTAACTTAACCATCTATAATATCACTTTTGTAGGTTTTATTAAGAAAGATAGTCCAAATGGACTAAAATAGAGTAAAACTGCTACTCTAGATGTACAAGAAACAAAAAATTGGAAATATCCTAAGGTTTTCATGATGAACCAAAGGAAAAATGGGGATTCATACACATGTTTATCATCCATTAATGAAGTTATCTTGAATTCCTATAGTCATGCAAGTAAAAAATGTCAAGCAACTAGGTCTAGTTTGCTAGTTGGCCTATTTGATCATTGAAAGAAGACTTCATGATATGCATGCAAGAGCATGAATGGTAGGTGTCTAAATAATATGTTAGTTCAAGGAAGGTTTTTATAAATATTTCAATAATTATTTCCATCTTCCAAATCATAATATAGGTTTCAAAAGTCTCCAAAGCAATTTTAAATAGTTTGTTGACTCCCTAGTTCAAGCAAGTGCCTTTTGGCATAGAGAGAGTATGGAGTAGAGGGTAACTGACTTCATGATGGATTAAGCCTCATCATCATCATCATCATCATCATCATCTCTCTCTCTCTCTCTCTCTCTCTCTCTCTCTCTCTCTCTCTCTCTCTCTCTCTCTCTCTCTCTCTCTCTCTCTCTCTCTCTCTCTCTCTCTCTCTCTCTCTCTCTCTCTCTCTCTCTCTCTCTCACACACACACACACACACACACACACACACACACACACACATCACAATTATCTATAAAAATAATGATCTTTGGCCTTGTAATTGATCTTCACATTGGTTATGGCAAGGCCTTGACAAAATAAAGTCTTGTACTTTCCTATTTAAATGAATTAAAGATGGGTATTTTACCTCCTTCTTGAAAACTGTGAATTTGAGTATGTTGTATTGATCAGTGCTTAGTGATAGTTCTCTATTCTTTGCATTCGTCCTTCATGTTCATGATTTATGCAAGTTGTACCTCTCAAAGGTCATATTAAGTGTTTTACTTATTTTTCTAAGATACATAAATGATAAACTATTAGTGTTTATACTAGTACCTCTTAGTTTATCATCATATTACCTTTGCAACCTCTTAATCCTTCATATTGAAATTCTAATGTGATTATTATTATTTTGGAGTAGCATAATCATATTGTAGTCTAATGTTTCATAGTGCATCTTAAACATGATGATGATTTCATGTTTGGTGTATCACCTTCAAGTTATATTATTTTTAGGATTCATTTCTCTCTTTTCTATGTCAATCATATAGTGTAGTTGATTATTTTGGGTGTTGTAATTTTGGAAGGTAATGTAAAATATAGAATTTTGACTTACTTTTAGGTAATCCATAACCTAGGGTCAATACAAATACATAGCTCAAGGAGAGAGGGATTCAATCACCCTCTCATAGGGTGCACTTTTAGCCTATAAGAATCATGTTTCATATCTTACCTCATGAATTAGACCTTGTTTGAAATATATTTGTTCACAACTATACATCACCACCTTATTTATTAACCACATGTTATTTCTTTGGATAAATCATTTTTCTTCTCATCATGTGTTTTTTTTTCATTATTTATTTCTACAACTTCAAGATTTTACTCTTCGATTTTAGTTTTAACTAAATTCACTCTTTGGTGATCTGCTTTCCTCCTTTTTTGATCTTGGTAGTGTAGACACTCAAATACATTATGGCCTTCTTATCCACATCTATACCAAATAGAAGACTTACGTTGATTTGTTAACCATCCTCTACCACCACCATAGCTTCATCCTCTCTGAAAACCTCTTTTTATTTGTTGGTATTGAAACCCTTGTCTATTATCTTCTTGCCTTTATGACCCAGGTGATGATTCTACTCAAGTGGTAAAAACCAACCTTTATTTGTATTAAATCCACTTAATTCCCTTATTGGAGGGGATTGTCCTCTTTTTTGCCCAATAAATGTTCTTCAAAAATTTTGTCTATTTTTAAATTCTACCTTCAAAGTTAACTGATAAGTTTCTTCCATGCAAAGTATTTTATACATGCCTAATTCATTTTAAATAGAAAAATTAAAACCATTTACATACCGTGTGGCCATAATTTCTTATATTTCATCATGATCCACATGTATAAAAATATTTTAAAACTCATTCGTATACTCTTGTATGCTATGATCCTTCTATCTTAAATTTTGAAATCTTTTGTATATGATTTATGCATAATCTAATGGAAGAAATTTCTTGCTCAAATTATTCTCCATCCTTTTCCATGAGTCAATCTTCACTTTACCTTTTTTTTTGATGATCCCATCAAATCATTGTATGTTCCTTCAATTTCATGCATACAAACTTTACTTTCTCATCTTCTCTCATAGTTCTCCATTTGAAAAAATTCTCCAAACTGTTTATCCAATATATCAATGCCTCTAGTTTTAAGCTTCCTCCATAATCTATAATGTCAACCTTGATACCTTCATTCCTTCCTTCTAACTCTCTAACCTTCCTCTCTTCCATTGATGGTGGCTATTTTTTTTGTTGCTCTTGTAGAATTTATTCTTCATGATTGGTGTCATCTCTACATAATCATTTGCTCTTTTTTTTCTTTTATTTGAAACAATCTCAGTTAATTATTCTACTTGTATCTATAGCTCTTACACATCCAAGATTTGAACTTGGTCTGATACCAAATAATGAACTTGAATACTATCAATATAAAAAACTAGTAATAGGCAAAGCTTCTGAATAAATAACATGTATTGATTCATATTGAATCATTAAAATAATTACAAACCATGCATAAATAAGCCTCAAATTAGAATTGGAATTGACATGCATAATTTGGAATTTGAAAAATAAATAAAATTTGCCCTGCTCTTTTAAAAATTGCTATTTTTAGTAACTTTTGCATGCAAGTGTATATAGCTCTAAAAATCTTTAAAAATAAATTAAACACTAAAAATAACTTATCAAATGAATTTTAACTAAATTTTAAGTCCAGTTATAAAAATAGACAATTTTTAAAATTAGAAAAACCCAAAAATAAAATTAAACTGCAATTTCAGACTCTTAGATGTTCACGTATGGCATCTAAAAATTATTGAAAAATGTCCCATTAGTAGAAGGTCTAGTTATAGATGCATTGAACTTTTATATAAAATCATTTGGCATGAATATGGACTCAAATGGATCTATAGATCAACGTTATGACACCCATAAGTTTGGCATCTTTTTCTGCATCAAAAGTGTACATGCCCCCTTGTTGAGACTTTTCTAGAGGTTTTGACCTAAGAAAAATTGAGAGTGATCATATCTTAATTTGAAAACCTTTGAATGCTCTTGAGTTGAAAAGATTATGTTATCCAACTCTAATTTGAGTGTGTATAACAATTTGTAAAATATTTGAAAGGATATAACCATGCACTATGGCTCGATACATTTAAAAAAAAATCAATCATATTTGTTGAGTTCCACTAGAGTCTCACATGGTCCACTTGTTAGTAAGATGAATCACACCATTGCAAATTGATCTAGATTCTAACTATATATTTTTTAACTTTTAAACCTGAAACATGAAACTTGAAACTCGAGATTTAAAAAACCATGATAATAGTGTGAAGATTAATGAAGATCGTGCCCCTGTATCTATTCTATATTGAAATTTTATTTTAATTTATAAATTGAAACTTATAAACTTTACCACTTTTGAAACCTTTTAAAATTTTGAAAATTTTCAACATGTCTCTTTTTAATTATTTGGAATTTTTAATTTTTCAACAATTGTAATCAATGCTGATGCATGCCACATAACCCCATAATATGAAAATATTGAATAATATTTATATTTGAAAACTATAACTTGTTCTAAAGATATTTTTTTTCTCATGAAAGTTGAATGTTCTAAATTGATGACCCCCTTTTGAAATGAGAGATGAATATTTCAATTCACTTATGCCAAAATAAATCATATGTGAAATATATGTAATTTTTAATATTTTAAATTTATTGCATTTAAAATATTGAATACACCATTGAATTGTAGTTTGAAACATGTGTTGGAAAGATATATTATTGAAGCATAGAAGTAATGCATGCATGATATGCATCATGGCACTAAAGTAAGAGTAGCGTAATGATACATAATAGGAATCATGGAACCATATTAAATTGATATATTGCATGATTTTATTATAAAATCATATTAAAAATAAAAAATCATAGAAATAATTTTATCCAATGTCATGCACAAGGCCTAAGATTCCACATACAAGGGACATATAGATTGTCCCATAACACACATGTCCATGTGCCTCACACAAATGGCATAGTAGTGACATACAATAAATAATTTGAACATAAAAGGCCAAGGGACACATACATAATATGGAAGTTTAACCTATCATGTAATAATGTAGGAATGAAAGTAAAGTATGTAGCAAATGAACTAGTATAGATCCATCATATGTATAAATTGCATTGTTATCAAATAAATTTTTTCATATAATACATTTATAAATTTTGAGTGTGTAACAAAACATTGTATGTATTTAAACATGGTCAAGGGATTGTAGATAAATAAAACTTGTAAAGTTATTCATATATAATGAATATATGCACTCAATTTAGTAATATTTTCGAGGAATTAGGGAAGCCTGACGTCAAAAAATCATATGAAAGTATGTCTTATATCACACTCAAGTACCTCATAAGAAACATTATGTATTGAAATACAGAATATGATATCTAATTAATATAGAATAAATAATGAATAAAAAGAATTAAGCAAATGCCATTTAAAAAATATTTTAGGATCTGATTTTGAGTTTTTGAATATATATATATATATATATATATATATATATATATATATATATATATATATATATATATATATATATGATTTTTTTAAGTATATGCAAATTTTCAAATTGTTTGAATGTTATATCAATATAGTTATAATAACCATGTAAATGCATGGTGTTTAATGTATTTTTAATAGTTAATAGTCTTGCTTTTGAGTGTAATTATTCGATAAGATCATACACCTAAAATTTTAGTGATTACAAATGGATCAAACTAATTGGATTTGAATTTTATTTTATTTCATTTGTTAGTATTGGTTTTCTTTTAATTACATTTATAAAAAATATAACCAAATTAAAATTCCATAATCAATAATTTTATTCCATACATGCTCTTTTACCACATGCTTGATAGAATTTTAAATGTTCTAAAATCTTATTTGTGTTTGTTCTAAAACATTTCTAATTATTGTAATTTTTTTTTCCAATACTCATTTTTTTTTATAATATCTTCTAATTGTACTTGTTAAGATGGTATTTTAATTTTGAGTGGGATTATAGATTGTGTCATATAAACAATAGAGTAAGGTGTGGTGTTTTAGTGATTGAGCGAGATCAACTATGTGCTGAACTTACATGATAATAGATGCTGCCACTTATAAGGACATTGAAATTAGTTGAAACTATTTCTATAGATTAGGTTCCACTTTAAGGCAAGCATGAAACCATTTAAGAGTGTTTGGAAGAATATTAGGCTCATTATAGGAGAATATTGAAATCAAGGTTATGAGATGGAGGTAATGCCTCCACCTCATGAACACCCCACCTAATGAACAACAATGTTGGATGATAAACATATAAATATTTATATTGATTATACATGTGTTGTTAAGGGTATATTATTGATTAACATATATATAATAATTTATAATTTAATTAAATTAAAAAATAATAAATTTATATAATTACATTTCAATAATTTGATAGCATTTTTTTCAATTTTTTCATATTTTATTTTCAAAACATAAAATTAATTAAAAAAATTAAATTATATAAACTTTATATAGTTTTCTCATATGTAGATTTACATAAATAATTTACTTGATAATATTTTGACATTTTAATGTTACAAACATTTCATTACCTCTACCAAATAAATTGATTTTTGAAATTGAAATTAAATTAAAAAAAATGTAGGGTGAAATGTTGTAGTGGTCGTAATTATCTAATTTTCTAAATAAAAGTTTTTTAATTTTTTTTTTTTGATTTACTTTTTTTTTAAATTTTTTTGAGAATATTCTGAAAACAACGTTGTAATTATTGTGAAACAACGTTTGGCAAACATCATGCATATGAGAATGTTAATTTTGGAAACAATCTTTCAAATTTAAATCATCATGGAAAATACATAAAAATTATATGATTTTGATTTCTTGATTTGGTTTAATGCATTCCAAAAAGAGACATGAAACTGACATACAAAATTTATAACTAATAAAAGAGCCTCTCATTACTAGGCTTTCCTCTCTTAATGTTTAGTATATATATATTTTAATGTTTATTGAATTAATATTTAAAATGTTTATATATTTATAGAATATTTGAATTGAAATTAAAATTATATTAGTATTTAAATGGACATCCAACACAAACAAATAAAAAATAATGAATAATGGTCATATAGACAAGATGATTTGAACACATAAATTGAGGTAGGGGAAACATTTAGATAAGAGAGAATTAGACATTTAAAAGGTGCATGGGAAGATATGTGGTGTTTGAAAGGCATATGAATGTAATAATAACACTTATTTTAAATTAGTAATTGATAAGTATACGTTATTTAATAAATATATAAACAATTACTAATCAATATTTAGAGTTATTTTTAATGTTTACAATTAAAAAATTATTATTATTATTATTATTATTATTATTATTATTATTATTATTATTATTATTATTATTATTATAAGATTTGGGTGAGTTGGTCAAAGTAGTTTGGTTATACCTAGTCTTATTTAGGTTGAAATGTTGATAGTATTTTAGATCAATTATGATTGATGGAGATGGTTGTAAGGCTCATCCTAAGACTCACAATAGCTTTGATAATATCTGTAGAACTATATAAAACCATAATGATCATAATAATGTTTTTAAAACTATTTATAACGGTTATAATAATAGTAACGAGATGTGAGCCTCTCATTTATATTCCAAACTTTAAAAAATATTCAACTTCATACAACTTTTTTTTAACTTACTTTCTAGTTAAGATAATAGTATTAAGAGAAGATACTTTGTATTTCATTTTAAATTCTTTGAAAGCATTATGATTTTAGTCAAGTTACTCGTAATGGCTAAGGTATTTCATTCCAAATATTATTTAGTCAATTTTCTCATATTCAATAAATACTTTTTTACAATTTCATCACAAACAGTAATAATCTAGGCCTGGGTTTAAATATCCTCTTCAATCGGTTCTGATTCAGTGATAAATTAAAGAAGCGATAACATGTTACTTTGTGAAAAATATTTTGAATGATATTAGATTTATTGGTCAACTGTGTGTCTAAGAAATATGTTTATGTTTGGCAGCACATGCAGAACATGGATCCCTGTTATCATATTTAGATGTTATTCGTCGTATACAGCGAATACAAATAGCTTTGGAATAAATCAGCAATTATTGAAAAACATGTTCATATGTAATGAGATTATTTATGCCAGGTATTTTTATGCTCTGCACAGAAGTTTTCAGATTGACATTCTTTGACTTGTTTTTCTCCTGTGACAGAATACCCAAGCTCATTAGTTACAGATTGTGCCATTGTTTCTTGTTTTAAAGGCATCTTAAAATTTGTTTAATGGAGTTGTCTGTTGATGGAGGTTCGGTTTGTGTGTTTGATGGACACCCCTGTCCATTAAGACAGTTCGTCATATTATAATGGTATTTCTGGATTGACTTCCTGAACCCTTTTCTTTATGATAAATCGAAATGCATGTTTAGATTTATGCCACCAAAAATCCAGAAAACGAATAATGTTTTTGATACAACCAAGATTTGGTTTGACTGTTGTGACATTAGCGTCTACGCTGTACTTATTCCGTTTTAATATTTATCATGCAGAGATATGTAAGATGGATAGAGGTGACGGTCTCCGTTGGAGCGCTATGTTGGAAAACCGTTAGCACATAAAATAAAGGGCCAATGTTTTTTTTTTAACAATAAAATTTTAATCAACATCTGATTAAGTTCTATGTTTTGTAACTAATGCATATCAATAATTTTCTACATAATCTAACATGGTTTTGATATTTTTTCTCCTTCGCCTTCTTTATTGTTGTTTTCCATCTTGATTCGCATACCACTTTGGGCTAAAACTACTTTTATATCCCTCTTGGACTAGCTTGCAGGGTTAAGAAAGAAGTGTGAGAGAAGTAAATGCTCATTTAATATTTTTGAATTGAAAAGTCACTTTTATTAATAAATAAAATTGAAGTATAATGTTTTTGATATTAGTAAGCGGTTTTTTTTTTGACTATTTTTATAAAGGGAACCTTTGAAAATTTGTAGTGAGCATTGTCACTTGAAGAGTCAACTACTAATGGTAAGGGAGACTTGAACATGGTACCTACTGGGTAAAGCCCACCTTCTTTACCGTTGAGTCACCACCACAAAGACAAAATTGTAGTATAATGTTAATCATAGAAAAAAATGGGTGAAAAAGTTAAATTCTAAAAGTTAAGTTATACAAGAAAATAAAAAGTTAATTAGAAAGAATTTTATATATGGCCAAATCCTATATTTATTATATGGCTTTTTTTGCTATTTTCATTTTGAACTTTGGTCTAACACTTTGGACGCCTAAAGTACATTGTATTAGCAATAACTATCGGAAGCATAGGTTTACATTGAAGTTCAAATATTGATTGATCCTTATCAGATTCAGAAGTTTTAGATTCACGTGCTCTTTTGAAACCTCCACTTGAAATAATATATGTGGAAATCATTTAACAAGAATAATATGCCATAGACAATTCTCCAATAAACTCTAAACCTTTCTCCTGACTTGTGCTCTCTTTAGAGTTTTGTATGTCCTTATTTGGAGAAGAGAGCTCACATGATTGCCAACCTTTAAGATGAAAAACTTATCCTTTTTCTTTTTTGGCTTGCCTGCATAAGGACATACTCTTTAGAGACGACTAATTTGGTCACAAGAATGAGATCTGAAGACATTGTTTTCATAATGCAAAGTTTGTATCCAAAGGATGTTCCAATGTTTCAACTAGATTCTATGAGGGAGACCTTTGCAAAGGTCCACCTCCACATAAATATAAGCATACATATACAACCCTTACTTAGACCATTCAAAATATATCTTGATGATTTTTTCAAGTGGGTTACCAATAATTTCTTTTGCCGATAGGTAATAGAAGGAAAGATGGAGATTTTAGAGCTGAACCCAAACTGATATTTTGGACACCATTATTGAGGGATCAAAATAAAAAAATCAAGGATAACAAAGAACCTAATTCTTCTCCAAAACCAATGTCCCTCCTAAAAAACTATCTGATAATACTTGGGCTCAAAAAATGTACTATGAAATATCATTTATAGCATAAATGAATTGCACAATTATTTGACTAGGTAGCGTATACCCATTTATGTAAATCTTGTAAGTGAGGAAAAAACCTATTAAACCTACAAATAGCTCTATAATCTTCAAATGAATAATTGTCCTATTTATCTTACAAAGAAAGATCTCCACTATGGGTTCTTCATCTGATTTCTTTGTAATGTATGAACTAAGAGAAACTAAAGGTGAAGGCAAGGGAGCCTTGGGGTGAGCAACATCTTTGTAGGAAAAATCAAGGTTTTGTTTCCTTAATCTACTAGCTCCAAAAAAATTGTGGATGCCATATTACAAGTAAAAAGAGTGATTGAATGAACAAAAGGCTAATTGAGGACCATAGCTGCATTAGGATTCTATCGACGTTACTATCCTACGAGGTTTTACAATCACCGCTTTGTCTACACGCTAACAATAAAGAGCTCGTGCCCAAAATTTTAACTTAAAAACACCCTCACCCAACATTTCATTTATAATATTTTAATAAATTCATTCTATTAATATATAATTTTTGAAAATATTATAAATACAAATTTGAAATTTTAATTTTTAAATTATATAATTAAAGGACAAGACCTTCACTCATTGTAAATAACTCATTAAAACTAAGTGAAATGCTAGAATTAAATCAAAACAAAGTAGAATGTAAAGCAAAACTACACTAAAAATCAACATCAACTAAAAATACTAGTACCATTTAATAATAAAAAATTTAAAATAAGGCAACGAGAGATTTTTTATCTATTTTATTTAAAAATGAAAATAAACAAACAAACCATCCAAAAAATGACTTTATCCATCCAATTCCTAACACTATTTGTGTTGAAATTGTCAATCTTACTCGAATTGCACTAAAATGCACATTTTAGGTGAAAATCCATAAAACTTCCTAAATGGTTCGAACTTGTCATTTACAAATGCCATTTTAGGTCAAAGTATCCCTAAATAGGGTAATGCATTTTATGGGCCAACTAAATTTGATGAAATCATTTTGAGTCAAAATGACCATTTCACCATTTAGTTCAATGAATCATTATTTTCTTCTAAATTCATTAGTACACATCATGTACCTTTGTTATTTGTTGTTGGCAACATCCTAAGTGCGAATACAGTTCCAACACATCTAGTGTCACCTTCTAATTCTTCTCGAGTTAGATAACAACCCAATAATATAACTTTCTGACCATTTTGATTATTTGAGGGTCAATTTTCAAATAATTGCATAAATGTCGATTAACCTTGTTTAAGGCTAATTAATCCAAATCAAGAACTTAAGTGGTTTTTCTATTAGAGTTGTTGAATATCTATTTCTAAAAAATGATTCTTATTATCTGAATCACCTAGTGACATGATCTATGGGGTTGTATCCATCAAGCCATAAGTGCATAAAATATTAGGATTATGGGTTACCCATGCCTAGTTAATGCCTCACATCTCTCTTCAATGCCCCTTTATTCCAATGTCATCTTGAGGATAATTATGGATTTAATTCCAAATATTATGATTATCCTCAACCATACATCTTCATCTCATGATGGATGGTTCAAGTCGATCCTGACCAATCTCAAAAATCTATAAATAAAGAGGCCATGGACATCATTTCCAAGCTATTTTGGTACAAGGTTATTATGATCAAATATCTCCAAAGCTTGGTCATTACAAAGTTATAATGCTAAATTATTTCCACAAAGATTCATTGATAGGATAGGTTAGTGATTTAAAATTAAGAGCCTATGTTTTATGGAGTGTTCTTGAGGCATTGGAGGAGCTTACCACCATTGTTGACAAAGACAATGATGCTTGATCAAGGGAAAGCATGTTTTTGAGCCACATAAGTATGGTGAATCCATTTGGGAAGGTAATATGGCAATTGATTTCTTTTATTTATTTCTTACTATCTTTTGTAATTTTCATAAGAATAGATAGGCTTGGTTAGTTAGTTCTGTATGCATGTTTCATGGTTTATGGACTAATGCTTGACTAACTTACATTGTAATCCTCTCTATATCTTGGCATGCTTGGTGGGACAAGACACATCTCACATCTAAAGGATATCCTTTTACAACCTTAAAAAACTTATTTGAGCTTTTAAAACTCTTGCAAATTAATTTTTTATATTTATTTTGTCATTTTTGGTTGCCATGGGTTTTACACAATAATTAATGTCGATATAAATATTGACATTGGTTATTGACTTAACCGACGCCGGTTAGTAAAACCAACATTGATCAGATTGTGATTAGGCATAACTGATGTCGGTGGTATTGACTAACATCGGTCACTATGTTTTTCAAAAAACATAGACCCGAGACCTACTTTTCTAAATTTTCTTGTTTAAAACTCAAAAGAGCTTCAAAGATAAAGGACATGCTAACAATTTTGCTATAGGACCAAGTTTAAAATTTGTTAAAAAAATATTTAAATCACCTTTGCATGCTTAAAATTTTATTAAGAACATTGTTTTGGTGTTTAACAAATAATTTAGGTGTTTTTGGTGAATGTTTTGAAAGTTTAAAACTAAGACCAACGGGTCGAATGAACACCACCAAACATTTCATTTGGGTTTAAAATTGAACACACTTGTTAATTATTGTTTGGAATAGTTGATTAGATTAATCTTGTTTGGCAAAAAGAGATATGTTGCATGTATTCTCTTTCATTTGTCCCCTATATGGAACCCTTGGAATCAAAAGTGCCATTCATATTACAAAAAGCCTATTCCAAGGCTTAGAAAGAAAGTTGTCTAAAACACTCCCCTAAAAACTTGTTAACATTTGGGTGATCTTGAAAATGACCCTTAAGTCTTTCCACTTTTATGATTTCTTTACTTTTATGCAATTTGGATTAGAATGGGGACTTTATCACCTCCCACAAGTTCTTTAGGGAAGCTTTAACCCATGGTTTCATCTCCAAGCATTGAATTCATTTGACTTTTTTTAAAGTTGTACATATGACATAGTGGTAGTTTGGACATCACACTACAATGAATGAATATCATGATGTAGTGGTTACATAAAGGACTAGACCTTTATGCAACAAGTTGAGTGATAAGGACCCAAACTCCACGCTTTTATTTGCATTATTTGGCATGAAATTCATTGTGTAATTGATTCCCCTAGAACGTTTCAAACTTTATAGTTTAATAGACTCCACTTTGACATATCTTGTCAGTTTAGACTTAAGAGATTTGTTTTTTGTCTTTATCTTACTTGTTCTTGATTTATGTCTAAATTTCTTGTTAACTCAATAAACTTAACCAAAACACATTGTCCTCAATTTTCTTGAGCAAGGGAGGCGTTACGTTGTCCAAACAAAAAATTCATCTTTTCCTTGTTTAATTCGTTATCAAAGGCTGTGTCATGACATCCATTTTGGCACAGTCATGCTACCCAATTGAGTATATAAATTTTACCCAATTTGTTTAAATCCTTCATTTATGATTCAAATTCAAAATTGAACCTTTCTAAGTTCTAGGGGTTGGTGCGTTAAAGTGGCTTCACCACTTTTGCACTAAGCTTATCTTAACTTGGGTTCAATTTTATATTTGCATTGAAGGTCATTTATTAAGACTCAAAATCACATTATCATATTGGTGGACTCAAGTTATCTTGTGTGTCACTTATTCTTTGGGTCCTAGAACATATTTTATCCTACTAGAGTCATGTGGCGACATTGTGTTACCCATTTGGTCCTAGTTTTATACTTAGTGATTCACGTATGTTTTTACATCTTGAGTTGCTTAGTTTATTTTGTCTTCTTTGTAATCTAGAGAGCTTTCCTCTAAACTTCTGTGGTCAACTTGTTGAAGTTGAAACTAGCTTTTGTAATGTGGATGTATCAAAAAGATCTAGGCTTTGGTGTACTAGTTTTCACCTTGGGTCTTTGAGTTACCTTAATCTCTTTCAATCTATACGATTTCAATTTTACCAAAGGTTGAGTAATTTCATGAACCAAATCTTCTAAAATTGTCCATGGTTTCAAACCACCCTCCCTTATAGTCTCATTAGTACCTCAATTATTTATTTAAAAAAGAGCCAAAGCATACTTTGATTGGTTATCGAACATTTGTCCAAAGTTAGTCAAACATATAGAGCAGCTATTTGTAGACATGACTCAAAGGTTCACACATAGTAGGGCCTCTTATGGCCTTAATTATGAGGATGATAAATTTTATGATGGTCAAGATAACCCCATTTTTTTGATGATATCCTTGTAATAGTAGGATTTGAAGATGATTATAATGAATATCAACTCCAAGAAGATCAAGATGAAGCCCTTCTTAGATTTATAGAATCAGGTGCTAGACTACCTTTTGAATTTCCTATATAAAAATTTCATACCTTGATTAGAGAAGGATAAAAATGATGGCAAGAGCAAGATTTTGTACAAATAGACATACCTTCTTCTAACAAAGGAAAGGAAATATGAATAGATTCAAAACCCACAAATCTAGATCTTCTAGCTAAGATCAAGATAATAAGTCAATGATGTACAAATCAACTTGTCATAGACTTAGTTTACTCCCTATTTTCCACTTCAATTAAAAATAAAGCTTTGAAAGAACATGAAGATATGGTGGAAAATACGTAGCAAATATTGGATGAGAACATTACCATAGTGGATCAAAGTAATCTAAATGAATAGCTAAAGTCACAAGAGACCTTACAAGATGTTCCATTTGACACGGAACATACATTATTCAATAATCAAGAAATTCTTATTACTTTACAAAATCAAAAACCCAAACATTCAGTTGGAATCGAGGAAATCCCTCAAATAAACCAAAGATTGGTAAACAAACATAGACATTTCCAAAATCAATAAAATCTAAAACAACCAAATTTAGGGAAAGTTTTACAATCCAATAATCAATGGCCTATGTTCTCAACTCAAGTAGTAAATCAGAACCAAATCATAGATCAAAAGGTATATGCTCCCTACAGATCTATACAAAACTAGGGGCACATTCCACCCTAGTAGAAATAGAACCAACCACACATTCCAACCCAACAACAACAGAACTAGGGGCACACTCCACCCCAATAACAAAAAAACCAAGGGCACATTCCAACTGAACAATAATAAAACCAAGGGCACATTCCACCCCAACAACAATAGAACCAGGGGCACATTCCACCCCAACAACAAAACCAGGGGTACATTCCATGATCATGGTTGGGTAGAGTGATCATGAACTATGATAATATGGGATATCATAGTGTAGTTCATCTTACATGTATATACTAAGGTGGTACATAATGTAGATGTATATTTGGACTCTCACCTAATTTGATTGTTTTAATGATTTTGTTGGTTGTTACTTAAGCAATATATTCATAATAGTTAGCAAGACAATCAAGCAATATAATATTGTGAGTATAAACAAATGATAGGTTTGACTATTATGAACTCTATGTATCACTTTATTTTGTATACTTAGCTATGTCTAGCATGTGATTTTATTTAGAACTAGGAATGTGGATTCCTTCATCATTGCTTATATCTAGGTCTATATTGGAGAGTGCTTGGGTAAGTACACAAGCCTATATTAGCAATATGTTATGCTAGATTGTGTCACTTAGCTTTGGGATTGTAGACTTGAGATTTAGAATCTCATCTGTGTCACGAGTAGTTTATTTACTTATTTGGCTTAGAGTGATAACCCCTTTGATGGTGATTTCTCATAGAGGAGACCATCATATTTGTAAGGAGAACTACATCAAATCCTTATTATGAGGAGAATATATGTAGGATTCCCAAGTTGGGGTGTGGGCATCGGGTTTAGATCCTTAGGGTAGGATAGGGTAGACTTGATTACATAATAATCTCAACAAGTGGTTAATTCTATGTTCAATGTTTAGTTAAAAAAAATGTTGTATTTTCTAATTTAAACTAAGAGGGTTGTTTCATGAGGTATCTCAAAATCCTAGAATGTTAAAAGGGATAATACTTTGAGTGATCTAACAAGGGTTGATAAATGTCAAGGATCTTTGGGTTGAACTTTAATCAAATGAAAATCCTCTATCATAGCTTGATAGTGTTGGGTCAAGGTTTGAATCAACTCATATGAGGTCATCTTCATCAGAGTTTGGTGAAGTTGTTTGATAATTGACTCAGGTATGAGTCTATATGGGTTGGATTGGGGTATACCTAAGATAAAAATCATGGGATTTGGTGAAGGTGATTGGGGTGCTCCCATAGAAGAAGGATATATCTAATAGATGGATACTTTGTCTTTCCCTTTATTTTTTTGACTTTGTTATTGATTGACCACATAGATGGTGTCGATTTCGAATGTATGTCGATTGGTAGGTTACTTCGGTTCATCTATACTCTTTTATGAGAGCTTGGAGATAGGCTTATGTAGGGTGGAGATTTTAGGTTTTTGGCTTAGAGGTGGGCTAAGAGGAATTCCCTATATCAAAATATCATCTACCCCACAAAGCTTATAGATTATTTCTTGAAGGTATTTATAGTTCTCAATGTCATGTCTAGGTGTCCTATGGTATGCACAAATGAAGTTATCATTTAACCAAACTAGTTTTGGGTTAAGAGGGTTGTGTTAAAGGTACATTTACTTTATGTGGGGGGAGGATAAATCAGTGATGTTAGATAATCCAATTCAATTCCCAACTATTAAACATTCAACATACATCAAATTGATCAAGTAACATAAACATGAAAGTACATACATCTAAAACATACATAAGAGTATCAATCACATGAACACATCATATATGTGGCAAACCCATTTGTGGGATAAAACCCAATAAACCCTGACATATGGACTAAAATACTATAAAACAAGATTAAACATTTAGAACATCACCAACTAACCAAGGAACACCCATCCCTTAGTTTAGTGAGGCACTAATCCCATAAGGAGCTACTACCCCTATTTATCTGAGCACCCATAACAACTAGACCTTTAGCAAGATTTACCTTTTAAGGAGGAACTAACCCCATAGCAAAATAAGCACGCACTTATCTACTTGAAAAAATTACCTGAACACCTATTTATACTCTTCAACTGATGATGATCACCTTTGTCTGCACTCTTCACCTCTAATCTCTCTCAAGTTGCCTCTAGGGATAACTTGCTCAAACTACCTCTTTTAGGCTCATTAACTCTAATGACCTATATGTCCTTTTGCATCAAATTGATCAGATAAACATGTATAATATATTTCACACTCTAATGGTCCTAAATAACTTGTACCTTCTCTTTCAAAGGTTCTCTACTTTGCTTTTATCCACTCACACATAACTTGCACAATTAGTTCAATTAGACCTTGTACTTATATCACTCTCTTTATTTAAATCATCTTTGTTAGATGAAATGATTTACATATTTAAAATAAAATTAACATAGGTCTATATACATATTACATGTGATAAACACACTCTTCATAGGTCAGTCATTACCTCATTAGCCTCAAACCACCATTAGGTCTTGGTGAGACCTAAAACAATTAGGCCTTCATACTCATATATTACATGTGAGACTACTTGGACCACCTTCATCCTTTACCTATTGAGTGTGGATCCCTTTGGGGATATCACATGAACTTAGGAGTATATTTTTGGGGGTTAGAGAGCTCCAAAAATGTGGGGAACTTAGTTTTTCCTACTCCACCTTTTATGGAACCTTACTCCACGTGTGAGTGGAATATTCCTTGTTTTATCTAATTTTTATGTTTCCATGTTTTACAAAGTTAGTTTTTATATGGATATTTTACATGTTAAATTACATGATCTGAGGGAGTTGATTGTTCATTGGAAAAGGGGATGCCTTCTTTATTTCAAGGAGTTACTTGTGATCAGATGTTGGAAAATATGCCTTTAAAAGTGGAGAGACAAATTTGGCATGTTCCTATTTAGATGGTATTTTTGATGAGATTGATGAGGTGGAAGTAAGGTTTATTTAATTAGATGATGTTTATTTTGGATAATCATGAAAATTTTATCCTCCTTTTGTGGATTTTCCCTCATTTTCTATATATACAGGGGTGGTGTGGCCTTTAGAGGTTGATGGTTTATTTGCAGGGTGCGGCTTTGAATACTAGAGTCAAAGTGTAAATGTTTTTAAAAAGTGCAAGTGTTTATTTTAGGGTGTGATATAGAAACTTATGAGATATAGTATTATGCAGGTGCAGGTGAAATTTAAACATTTATTTGTGCAACATTTTCTATAGGGGATTTTTTCTATCTCTGTGAGAGTTCATTGTAATCTTATTTTTTAGATTACAATTTTATTTGATGATTTTCATGTTGGATGTGGCCCACATTGGGTGAAATAAAATAAATATATGTTATGTGTGTGATTTTTATTTTTTATCTTCATTTTATTCTTTCATATTATCTTTTATTTGAGGAATGTTTCCATGATGCATGTTAATGTATAATTTTAGATCTGATTTATGGTCATATTAAATCTGGTTTACTATTTTTTAATTTTTAACATTACCAATGCTTAGAAAACATTTAAAATATATCCAATAAACCTTTTATTAAATTTTTATGGTTTTTTCCACCTGAAACACCAAATCACACTTTGAACCTACCAAGTAGGTCTAGTCACTCTTTAGACTTTCATACATAGAAAACACAGTCTCAAACATCTGAAGTAACAAATAAAATATTTCACATAGACATATGATTATATAATATGGGTGAATCCTTCAGGACCTCTAAATCACTTTAATACATATTATAAACTCCAACATAAGCTCTAAGCACTCAATTCAACTCTCTCAGAATGACCACTCAAACTAGTCACATGTAGTCAAAATATAGTTATACTAATTTAACTCTCCCCATTTGATTATGGGAAAATATGATAACATATATGACATATTCATATGACATATTCATATTCATTTATTTACTCAAATATACTTATAACACCTTTAACTTACATCTGCAAGATGGTCACTCAAACTATCAGTGCAGTCAATAAACATAGTCAAATTCTAAGCCTTTATTCATACTAAATATGGATTTTTCAAACGTTAAAAATACATAAATATATTATTAATGAAGTATACAACACTCTCTAATATATATTTCATCTTGAAACATCAAAATACTATCAATAAATCTTTAATTACCCTTCTTGGGTTACTTACAAAAAAAGGTCAAACACACAGTCAGCTTTGGAGCTCAAAATATGAAATTTTACAAAGGTTAAAATATTATAATCAAGTTACATGGATGAGTATTTAATTCATATTCAAATTTTATTTTTACACCACCATGAAATTCATCTTGGATCAAAATATATAGCTCAAACACTAAGCACCGGTTTTTCCTTTGTTAATTTTAAATGCCAACAGTTGCTGTGTAAATAAAATATTATAGACATGTGTCTTCATCTCATGTCCTTAAAAAAATTAATAAAACATTATTATTTGATATCTTTGAGATTATATTTGTCCTTACCTTGCATCACTCACCATTGATCATTGATATGCACTCCCATGATTAAGACACTTGGCACCTTCACATGCGTTCTAAGCAAATTAACTATTTTACTCCAATGGAATTTCACCACTTTACAACCACACGTTAATTCTAAGCATAATTTGACATATTTAATAAATACATACAATTGGATCACTACTAATAAGATCATACACTCTATTAGATCGTTAACTAGTCATATTAATTTCTACCCATAGGTCTTCATCACCCAATTAAACACTCACCGTTAGATATCCTCTTTTAAATTTGGCTAAGTATAGAAACTCAATAAACTCTATCTGAGAGGCAAACTTTTCACTATTATAAAATTTTCTATGCTCAAAGTCTAGACCTTAAACTTGAACCACATGATCGCCTCTCATAGGGAATCAATCCATGTATTAAAGTACTCCTAAAACTTTCACACATGTGAAAATTATGATGCCTTCAATCTACTCACTCAACTTTATCTATCAAGATGACTACTTGAGCTTAGATATTCATATGACTATTTTGATGAATGTTTTTCACTTCCATAAGCACTCTAAGCTCTCATAACATGTAATAGCATCTATGTAACATGACCATACCATCAAATCAACCATTAATTACTTAAGTAGTTAAACACTCTCTAAACCATCAGTCTAATCACTTTATCATTAATGCACTATGAATCATGATCTCTTTGACATGAATGACCACGCCCAATAATCTCCCCCTTTGTCATTGATGTAAAAACACCCTCATAATTACTTCTTACTCATTTGAACTCCTTTATTCTGATCTTTCTCCCCCTTTAACATTAATGACAAAGGGCATCTTCCTCAACATGCCAACAATCATTTCTCAACATCATATGTGCATTCAAATAATATTTAAGATGCTCAAGATACTTACATACTTTTAAGTATATGAATAAATTGTTCCCCCTTTGACATGAAAGAATCTGAACTTGAAATCTTTGATCCTTGGACCTGACAAGCTACTCATAGAGTTTATAAATCTCCCCCTAACATCAATGCCCATCTCATGTGATCAGTTTTTTGACATACACCAAACTGAACTTGGGTTTTTTTGATCCTTGGACATGTCTACCTACCAAACTCATAAACTTTCTTTGCTCATGCATGAATATTCAATATCTAGTAAAAAAACATGACTTGTTTTGATCAAGTCATCATATCAATATTATTGAATTCACAACTATCATATAAATTTTCACTCTTCTATCATGACTAAAGCATCTTCACATATTCTCCCCCTTAAATCATGCACATCTTTCTCAAGCCACACAAGCTAACCGAGTTAGCTCCCCATTATCTAGACACATCTTTAAATGATATTTTTGGCATACAACATCAACCAAAGCTCAACTAGTATACATCAAGATTCATATTTCTTGTCAAATGTCTCCTTGAAGCCTATATAGAGACACCATGAACCATAATGTCCTAGAAAAATGTGAAACTTGGAGTTTTGCATAACTCCTCATATTCCTTCTCCTCCTTGGTCATCTAATACTGATAGTTATTTTTATTATACTTAATATAAGTGCCTTAATAATCCACTATAATAAACTAATTTCCCTTTAAGAATGAATCGATAATACATGGAGACAACAACTATTCAAGACATACCTTTTCATCTAAAGAAAAAACCTCATCACTAGGCATTGGCAACTGATGTTCTTTACATGAAACTTGATCAACAACAATAGGATGTTCTCTTGGGTCCATACATCCCTCATAACTAGCCTCAATTAGTACTTTGGTCTTTTCATTGAGCTTGACTTGAACTGACTTTTAATCCTCATTTTCTATCTTGATAGATGACACATTCTCTTGGCGTTAATGAAGCTTCTTCATATTTGATTCCTATTTTGCTTTAGCAAGCAATCCACCTTGATATTTTAACTCAACTAAATTAGTTTTCTTGCTCTTCACTTCCTTAGGATTCCATACCAAGGATTAACCTTTCTTGATCACACTATGATGTCAATGAACCTTCTTATGACTTGAGAGCTTTTCTATACAATATCTTAAAATATGATGAACTTGATGAAAACTAAAATAAATAACATTTTGTCTCTTAGTTTCTTTATGCTCAATCTTGACTATCTTAGGTCTCCATACCTTGGTCAGTCTTTCCCCATGCATTTTTGGGAAGAATCTAGAAATATGTCTAATGTCATGAAAATTATAACAGACTATATTATCCATACCTCTAGTTGACCATTTTCTCTTCCTTTCACAATTTCTTGCCTTATGACAAAAAATCTTACATGTAAAGTAGTGACCATGAAATTAAATTTCAAACCTTATAGCATTTGTTTTCCTAATAGGTCTTCTCTTGTTGCACTCGGTGCTTGCATCTTTCTTATCTTGAGCTAACCTTTCTTTCTCTTTCTCAGTCTTGTTTATCTTGACAACAAATTGCTCATTCTCATCCTTTAATGAATTTAGCTTTGTCTTCAATTAAACGCTCTCATCCTCTTTAGTTGTCATAATTGAACTTGTAGCCTCTAATTGAATTATGAGAACATGGATAGTCTCCTTATCCATATTATCTTCTTTATCCATGTCATCCTTCAATAAACATGCTTGCTCTTCAATGATATTTATAGAATTAATATTATAATTCAACTCATCATGCTCACCTTGTTTTGAACTCAACTTGTCATTTGTCTCTTATAATCGAGTCTAGGGATGTATACATTCTTCCTATTTTGAACTTATATTTGTCTTTATAACCCTTAATTAATCCTCAATAATGGTGATATTATCTTTATCATCTTTTTATCTTGAGCTTGACTTGATTCTATATCCTTATTGAGCTTGATGCACTCATCATTATTAGCCTTATAGATTGAGGTCATGATCTTATTCTGATCATAATCTCTCAACTTACCTCTGTACTTCTAAAAAAATGTCTTAAACTGATTGCACTTTTCATAATTTGATTTTATAAATGCATAAGTAACCTCTACTTGAGCCTTCAACTCTTGATTCTCATTTCTTCATCTTCATAGCCATATTATACATTGGATCACCTTAAGGTGGTTAAACTTGTAAATAAGGTCCTATTCTGATACCAATTGTTAGAGTTACAATCACTGAGAGGGGAGGGGGAGAATCAATGGTGCTAGATAATCCAATTCAATTCATAACTATTAAAAATTCAACATATATCAACTTGATCAAGAAACATAAACATAAAATCACATATATTCAAAGCATATATAAGAGCATACATCACATGAACACATCATATATGTAGAAAACCCTCTTAGGGGATATAACTGGTTAAACCTTCAAGATGTACTATAGTACAAAAAAACAAGATCCAACATTTATACCAGCATGAACTTATCAAGGAACATCCATCCCTTAGTTTAGTGAGACACCAATCCCATAAGGAGCTACTACCCCTGTCTCACTGAGCAACCATAATAACTAGACCTTGAACAAGATTTACCTTGAAAGGAGGAACCAAAATAATATGCAATTAAAAAGACATGAAATTAAATGAGTATATCATATTAAACACCTATTTCTAATCTTCAATTGATGATGATGACATTTGTCTACAATCTTCACCTCCAATCTCTCTCAAGTTGCTTCTAGGGATAACTTGCTCAAACTGCCTCTTCTTGGCTCATTAGGTCCAATGACCTATGTGTCCTCCTAAATTAAATTGATTAGATAAACATGTATAATATTTTTCACACTCTAATGGTCCTAATTGACCTATACCTTCTCTTTCAAAGGTTTCCTTCTTCGCTTGAATCCACTCACACATGACTTGCACAAGTAGTCCAACTAGACATTGTAGATATATCATTCTATTTCTTTAAATCATCTTGGTCAGCCAAGATGCTTTAATTATTTGAAACACACTTAATATAAGTATATACACACATTACATGTGAGAAACACACTCTTCATATGTCATTCATTACCTCATTAGCTCCAAACCACCATTAGGTCTTACTGAGAGCTAAAATAATTTGGCCCTCATACCCACATGTTACATGTAAATGCTTTGAACACATCAAAAATATTAAAAATATAACCTTTAATACTCCCATATGGTTCTATCCCACTTGGAGCACCAACTCACACCTTGAACCTACCAATTAGGTCTCCTCTCTCTTTAGGCTTTCATACACAAAAAACATAGTCTCAAACCTTTGAAGCAAACACTCAAATATTTTAGAAATGTATATTATTAGATCACATGGATGAAACCTTTAGGATATTTTAAACACTTTCATGTACCGTAGACACTTCAACATAGGCTCTAATCACTCAATTAAACTCTCTCACATTGACCACTTAGACTGGTCACATACAATCAAAATACAATTACACTATTTTGACTCTCCATATTTGATCAAGATCAAAATATGATAGAAAATTCATTTTAATGAACTTTTGATACTTATTTTATATCTTCATATTCATTTTTTTCTCAACTCTGCTTAGAACACCTTCAACTTACCTTTGCAATATGGTCACTCAAACTATCAGTGCATTCAATAAACACAATCAAATTATAAGCCTTTGTTCATATTGAATATGGATTGGTTAAACATATAAAATGCATAAATATAGTTTTCTTGGAGTCTATAACACTCTCCAAGAGATAGTTAATATCGAAACATCAAAATACTATTAAGAAATCTTCAATTACCCTTCTCGAGTTACTTGTAGAACAAGGTCAAATACAAAGTTAAATTTGGACATTAATATATACAATTATGTGAACATTCATATCTTATAATCAAATTATATAGATGAGCCTTGAAGTTATCTTAAACATTACTTTTTACATCACCATAAAATTCTTCTTGGTTCAAAATATATATCTCAAACACTAAGCATTGATTTTTATTTTGTTAATTTTAAATGCCAATGATCACTTTGTAATGAAAATAAGATAGACACATGTGTTTATATCATGTCCTCACATAGCTTGATCAAATGTGATCCATCAATCTCTTTAGGAGTATCCTAGTCTTTACCTAGCATCACTCACCATTGATCATCAATCTACACTACCATGATTAAGACACATGGCACCCTTATGTGCCTTATGAGCACATTGACTATTTGACTCCAAGGAACTTCCACGACGTGGTATCCCCACATGCCTTTTGAGCATTCTTTGACATATTTACTAAATACACACCATCTGATCACTATTGATAAGATCACACACTATGTAGATCTTTATTTGGTCAGATTAATTGATCATTGTAGATCTTTATCACGCGATTAAATGCTCATTATTTGATCTCCTCTTGAAAATTTGGATAAGTATAGAAACTTAGTGAACTCTATCTGAGAGGCCAACTTTGCACTATTATAAATTTTGCTATACTAAATGTCCAAACTTGAAATTTGAACCACATGATCACCTCTCATATGGGAATCCATCCATGTATCAAATTACTCCTTAAACCTTCACACATGTGAAATATGAAATCATAAATATACTCATTTAGCTTTATAAATGAAGATGACTACTTAAGGTTAGACATTCATATGACTATTCTGATGAATGCTATTCACTTATATAAGCATTCTAAGCACTTATAACATCTGATAGGGTCTATGCAACATGACCGTACCAACAATATCATCCATTAATTACTTAACTAGGAAAACACTCTCCAAACTATTAATTTGATCACTTTGTCATTAATGCACTGTGAATCATGCTCTCTTTGAGATCAATGACAACCTAACATCAATTAACATGTTCAATAGGTTGAATGGTTTGATGGGAATTAGGGTTATGTATGAATTTTTTATCAAGCATTGTAATATGGTAGAATAATATTCTAGCAATGGCGGTAAGGGTGTGGAAGTCTTGGTTTTTATTATTGTGGTTGGGGTCTTTTTAGGGGTAGGCTTAATGAGTGGAGATTTGGTTTGTGTAATGTTTTGGTAGATGGTTTTGGTTTTTAGGTTTTTGTGTGGATGGGTGGATGTAAGGTGAGAAGATGAGGTTGAATTTATGGTTTATTTATTCGAGGGCTTGTATTTTTCAATAAGGTGTAAGGGTGAGGACCTAAAATGGATAATGGGTATGGCCCTCGGATGGCGGGTGAAGTTGAAATGGTAGGTGAAATGTTTTTATGTTTTTGAATCCTAGATGGTTAAATCTTTATTATTAATTTGGTTGTGTATTTCTAGGTGGTGTAAAGTCTAATTTCAAGTGAGGATGGGTGAGATTTTGTGTTAGAAGGACACCTAGGTTTTTAATAAATTTTGATGGGGTAATGGGGTTTGTTTTATTTGTTTTAAAATGAGTTAGGTTGGTCAGTTTGTTTGAAATTTGATATGTGAATGTGATTTTTGGTTTGGCTGAGGTAGTGGTGGTTATGTTTGTTGAGATTGAAGGTTGGGTGGATGATGGTTTTTTTTGGTGACTCCTTTTTGGTAGGGTATAAAATTCCAAGATGATGCCAAAATGTAGCTCGATCAAGGTTTGATTGTGATAAAAATTCTAGCTTTTGGAACAAGCTTGAAAATGGTTTATAGGTAGACATGGATCCCTCAATCATGGTTTCCATTGATAGACGAAGTGGATGGCCATGGTTTCCTCTTCTTTTGGCAAGAGTTCTAAGGAAATGGTGGGTGATTCTAGTCTTATACTATGTTTTTAAATATTTTACATCTATCAACATTATGCCCAATGATGTAATGGTAGTTTCATATCTCATTCTCCTTATACCAACTTGGTATATGATGGGAGGAAACAAATTATTGAGGGGGTTTGATTATAGGAAGTTGGATTATGGATTCTTTCAACAATTTCCCCAAAAATGAAGCATAAGACTCTGCTAGTGGAGTATATTGCTTTTGCATAAAACAGTTTTGGGATTTTTTATTTTGGTTAAAAGAGGTGGATGGTTTGGATTGGTTGACCATCGAAAGAGGAGCCTTTTTAAGAAAAATGTCATTGGTTTTTCCTTTGGATTTGGCATGGTTTGAAGGTTTAGAAGATTAGAAGCTACAATTTTTATTCATAAGATTAAGTTTACCTTCATCAATTACTCAGATTTCTAATTTTCTATCCATGGTAAATGCTTCATCAAAGGTCTAGAATGTTTGGACTTGTAGGGTGGATGAAATATGTTTAGCACATGCTTGAGAAAAAATTTAAATCAGTTTAGGTTGGGGTAAGGAGAAGGAACATTGGGTGATTAACCCTCTCCACTAAGAAGCAAAATCCACAATGGACTCATCCCCAAATTATCAAATAGAATATAAGTAAGTTATGGATACTTTATTGGAGATGGTGATGGAGAAGTGGTCAAACAAATTTTGATCAAGTTAGGTGAAGGAAAGGAGGGAGTGCCTAGTGATGTAACTATACTAGTCCAACGTGGGTCCCGCTAAAGACATGGGAAAGGTTTGGAGTGGAAGAGCATAATCTTAGGAAATGATATAACATTCATGCCTAAATTATCTTAGGTGTTATTGTGGATCCTCCTTACTTTGGAATTTAGCAAATTTTGGACGTTCTCATTGAGTGGGGTAAGGACAAATTGGTACAAAAGGGTGAATGGGTTCATTGCAAATCTAATCACAAGGTAAAAGATTATCGTCTCTAGAAATAAATGTCTCTATAGTTGTCATCTTATCCATTAAAATTTTAATGAGGTCAATTTGTGGTGCACCACCATAGTTATAGGGTATGTGTTTTTTGGGTTGTGAGGGTGTAATATATTTCATGATAGAAGGTTGGCTTTGGGCCATATATTGGTAATTTGCCATGAAAGGTTGGGAAGACAGAGGGGACATATATCCTTTTATATTTAGGATATATCTTCGATTAGGTGTAGTAGGTATTTGTTGGGACATGGGCATGGTTGGGTTGGTTGGTTGAATATGTGTAGTCACCTTTGTACTCATGAGTGGGAGAGTGGATGGTATAGAAACCACTATGTTTTGGAATGGTGTAGATGATATTGGGTTTTGGGTGGTAAGAGGTAAGGAAACTATACTAGTGAAGGGAATCCCAATGCCAAGTGGTGATTGAGTTTCCATGGGTTGGGTTGTTCCTAAATTTTAAGGGTTAGTGATGGGGTTGGTGGACGTAGAAGGTGATTGGGTATTGGTTGTTAGTGGAAGAGAAGCTTGGTTTTTGGAAATAGTGGTTGAAGGGTTATTTTTGGAAGAGGAATCTTGAGTCACCATGGATTGGGTAGTAGAGATGGTGGCAACTAAAGTCTCACCAATAAGATAAGTGGGCATGCCATAAGGTGGTTCAATTGAAATAACCAAATTAGGGGCATGGTGGGTAATTATGGAAAGATAATGTTAGAAGGCTACGTGGTTATTATCAAGGAGGTTGGTGAAGTTCATATCCCCTCGAGCAAAATACCATGGCATATTGGGACTCCTAAAATGACCGGAAGAGCTTTTCACATCCAGAGTGTGCTCCATGGATGAAGAAGAGGAAGAACATTGGTGGTGAGGTTGGTTTTGGTTTGCTTGGTCTCTAGCTTGTTGCCATGTCAAGACCATGTGTTGAAATGGTGGAATTTTTAGAAGTTTGATGGAAACAAACTCACATACTAAAAAAAAGAGCAAATAATAAAAATTTAAGGAAATCACACACAGACACACACACACACACACACACACACACACACACACACACACACACACACACACACACACACACACACACACACACACACACACACACACACACACACACACAAAGTGTATGTTAGATCATAGAGTTCTTTTTTATCTCTCTTTAGGATTATTCCTTAATTTTAGAAGTTTGTGAGACTCCACTTGGTTTTTGAAATGGGTACTAGAATAGGAAGCATATGGATGGTTTTGTGTTTGTTTAGGATTAAAATAAATCTATAATAGAAGTGTTACATGGCTTGTTAGTGGGGCCTAACCCCTCACTTCACACATCAAAATGTAAGGGTATCGGGTGCTTTTATAATGTACACTAAATTACCAGAGTTTATAATTAGCTAGTTTATTGAGTTGGTTATCTCCTTGGTAGTGCAATCCAAGTAGGATAGCTGGGGTGAAGGTTTCCTCTAGGTATTGAAATTCAAGTGAGTTCCCTTATGTCATTGTTTTATTATTTAATTGTGTGTTTGGTTTGGTAAGTGTGTGAAAGAAATGATTGCTACAATTGATTTACAGATTAACTAATCTATGTGACTTAATCATGCAAGCAATCAATGGATTAAGGTTGATTTTAAACCCAAAAGGAAAATTATTAATTTCTTTGAATGAGTACAAAAATAACTAGAATGTACCTAAATGTAGAATGAGAATGCAAGTCCTGTCCTAGGATGAATGCCTTTTCAATTTTTAGAAATAAAGTAAAACAAATGATTTTGCATCTTTTAATAAAGTAAAAAAATAAGTACTTGTTTTTAATTTTTAAAATAAAATATTGAAAGTTACGATTTTCAATTTAGAAATGAATAAAATAATGATTTAGTTTTAAAAATAAAGAAGTAAAATGAATGATTCTTTAACTAATGCAATTAGAATGTCCTTAAAAAATTACTAACCCAAGAAAACACTAGGGTCCCACCAGGCTTCCCAACATGTTTCACTATGTTTTTATATGATTTTATTTTTTATTTTGAAAACAAGTAAAACTTAAAGAAAGGGAAAAGTATAGATGAACTTGGATGTGGTTGCACACTCCATGATAAAGATGATGTGAAGAAATCCTCTTTGGTTTGGGAGGAATAACTACAATAAGAATAAGACTAGAAATATAATCGCCTAGCATGTTCTAGATCCAAGAGGTACAAGACCTCATTAGAAGGCTGCCAATCCACTTGTATCAGAAATCAAGTTTTGAAAAAAGCTAATAAGAAATGCTTTCATAAAGGAATGAAAAGTAATTTAACATAAGGTAATAAAATGCTTTTCAAGAAAAATTGTTGCTTTTAATAAAATAACATTAACTTGTTCAAAATAAATTCTAAAGTGCTAAAATGTGATTTAGATAATTGCTTTTGACTCTATGTTGTGACAGGGGTCCAAAAATAAGATTTTGGGTTGGGGCTGATAGTTGATTTTAACTTAGTTTTTGAAAAAAGAATTACATAAAGACCAATGTTGGTCATAGTTTAACCAATGGTGGTCAAGGATGATTGATGTTGATCATTGTGTATTTGTCACAGTTCTAGTTTTGGGCAAAAATGGACTTTGGGCTGGTTGTAAAGGGGGTTTATGGGCTATTTGGGGGTTGTTTGATGGTGATAAAGGTAGAATTAAGACTTAGGGATAACAAATAAAGAATTTTATCACTCAAAAGGTTGGGAATGGTTAATGAGGATTTGGTGGAAAAAGAGTTATTTTGAGTTACAAAACTCCAACATAAAAGAGAGTGTGGGGAGAGATTGGAAGGGGGTGAAAGCAATAAATTCCAAAAACCAAATACTAAACTTATGAAAAGCATAGAATACATAGCTGTTGTGTTGTTTCTGGCCTAAAGATTACATGAAGTTTAGTGTGAGCTGATTAGAAGCCTAGAACAAAATGAGTAGAGCAACAATGCTTGAATCCTCAATCTTGAGGTGATGAAGCACTTCCTAATCTCTAGTTTACTAGAAAGATATGATTGTCACAAGAGTTTTATTATTACTCAAAATGATTCAAACTCTTAAGAAAGGGTCACAAAAACATCCTTAAGTAATCGATGTCAGTCTTGGTTAGACCACATTGGTCAAGGGATGAGCAATTTTGGTCAAGGTGGAAATGGTCTAACTTGCTAAAGATATTATTTTGCACTTAATTTTGGTAGTTAAGACCATTAGAAATGGTCTAAGGTCATTTAAGGATGCATGATCATGTGGGTAGAAATAGTCTAGGAGGTTAGGACTTTAAATTTTAAGGTAGGAAATGGCCTTAGGGCTAGGTGTCACTAAGTTAGCCAAGGGCTTAGTTAGAGTGAGGTTTAAATAGGATTATATTAGCTTAATTAATTAAATAATTTAGCCAAATGTGTATAAATGGGTAAATGGATGTTTTAAGGGGGTTTTAATAAATTTTCTAACCCAAAAGGGGTAAAGGGGATCAAAAAAGGTTGTTGAAAAATCAATAACCATTGGTCTGGTTTTCTAGTGTCTACACATCCATTTCTACCTTCAAAAGCTTATAAAGGAAAATTTGAAGTGAATGGTATGGCCAGGAGAGATAGACTCAAGAGATAAAACTTTGGAAATTATTAGGGGTCCTTGTAATATTGAAATAATTTGAATAATTTTTTATATCCATGTCCCCTTCTTTATGAACAATTGTTAAGAGTGATAGTAGGTCACTATCCCTTGTTCATCTAGGTTGGGTCTGATTTATTTATTTATTTCTTTGATTCAGAATTCGATGGAGAAGAATCATTTTATGGGTGTTTATAGAGGTCAAATATATAATTTTAATGGTGGTTTCACAATCTAGGTAATCTCCATGAAGTGTCTTTAATAGAAGGAAAAAATGTCTCAAGTACAAGGTATTCAATCACTCCTCATGCAAGTGTTCTATTTTATTTTCATGGTAGTCATTCATAGATATTACCAGGTGTTTCATCATTCATGGAATACCTATTAGATTCACATAGTATATGTGATACTTATAAAATATTCCATTCTTATCCATATGTCAGAATGCCTTAGGACATAATTAAACCACCAAAATAATATAACCTTTTGACAAACTATAATTCCAACCACACATATATTGTACAGAAATTGACTATGCATATAGTCTATAAAGGTGGTTCAGAGATTGAAATGGTGAAATGATTGGTTAGAAGGTCTACAAGATATTGTTAGAGTGAAAAGGAAGTGAGATTGGATTGATAGTTCAAAGAGTGAAGGTGTCTTAAATATTCAAGAGGACTAACTCTTAATAATAATGCCTATAGGCATAAGTAAACCTATAGACATGGTCTAAAATGAGTAAAGACACTTCAAAGAGTGAAAGTTTCATGGCTTGAGAGAGAAACCATATGAATTATTTTGAATAGTATTAAGTTCTACTATCTTCATTACCAAATGACACTATAAGTTAGTGGAAATTGATAACTAGATTCTCATAACTCCCCCAAAAGAGCAACATCTACAACCAAGCTTCAATAGATAAGGATAGAGAGTGATGGAGTTTAAATGTTTGAAATATTGTGAATAAATTGAGTGGAGTTCAAAGCAATAAATTAATTTATTTTTATATTCTTGTTGAGATAACAAGATACAAGTTATGCCGAGGTCTAATAACTATATAAATAGTTTACATCACCTACAAGCTTGCTTTGTCTAGGTGATAAACCATCTTTAGTAGCATAAAGGATGAGAGGTTTAATAAAGTGTGCAATTAAATCCATAAATAAGGAAAAAAGTTAACTTGACTTATCTAAACAAGGAATTGGACTCCCATAGCTGTATCTAATGATGAAAACCTAAAAGGCCTAGGTGAGATTAAGGGCCTCTTTCACACATCATAGAGCTAAGGGTCAACATCCCAGTAAAGGAGGAGTTTTATAATTAGGAGGAATTGATTATTGGATAGATATTTAATGAATTCAAATTTTACTGATTTTATTAAAAAGTTTACATAGTCAAATGCCAAGAAGAAGCCTAAAATATTGAAGTCAACAACTACATCTAGTCATGAGATAATAGGAGACAAATTCAAGGTTCTACAAGTAGGGTTGATCTAGTTTGGTATGTAATAAATATAATAACCTTAGGGGACATAGAGGAACAAAGAAACAACCTTTAAAATCAAAATCATCACCTATAGGGTTATCTAAACCTTAAAATAGACCTATAGTTGCACCCTGAGGTCTTATTAGTAGACTATGTAGAGTGTTATGGAGTTAAAAAGTGACTTATCAAAGGCAACGTGAGTGACCTAAGGAGTTTATAGAGTGGGTTAAATTCACTTATAACCTTCTAAGTGATTAGACAACTCTATTCAAGGGCAAAATATAGAGAACATAGTCATTAGGCCTATTAGCTTAATACCCTACTCAAGGCATCAACACTTGAAAACTAATGTCAAGATTAAAAGGGGTTGATTGGAGACCTAAGAAAAACATTTGAGCCTTCCTAAGATATTTTTAGAGGTGATAAAGGCATTGATTTGTATAGGTAATCTTGGAAATGGCCATTTTGGCCTAAAATTAGCATTAGAATTCACAAAATACACTTTTACCACTTGAGGAACATCTTTAAGAGCTAGGAATTATATAGAATAGTTGCATGGGGTTATTATAAATTGTGTACAGTTGATGATCCTTATCTATAAGAGACTAGTGGATTTAGTTCATAGGTTAGGGGCCTAACCTTTATCAACTATTACAAAGAACTTGAACCTTTTTAAATCCCTCTTAGACCCTAATAAGCACCTGATAGAAAAAGTATTGAATAAAATGTATCTAAATGGATTGAATTTTCTCATGAAATTTTAATTTTTTTGTGCTATCATCTATATGGATGATATAAATGTTTCATTTTTGTAGGTTTTTATGAAGATTTAAAGGTGAAGAGATGAATGAATGAGAATCATAATGGAGGGTGTTTGAAGATATTTTTAAACCTTCTAGACCTAAAACTAACTCAACCATTCATATGATCAGTTTTGTAGGTCTGTGTAAGAAAGATAGTCCTAATGGGCTAAAATAGAGTAAAACATCTAGTCTAGATGAACAAGAAACAATAAACTTGAAATATCATAAGGTTTTCATGATGGACCAAAGGAAAAATGGGGGTTAATACTCATATTTATCATCCACTAATGAAGTTATACTGAATGTGTACAAAGATGAAAGTAACAAATGTCAAGAAATTAGGTCTAGTTTGCTAGTTGGCCTATTTGATGATTGAAAGAAGACTTCATGATATGCATGTAAGAGCATGAAAGGAACGTGTATAAAATATATGTTAGTTCAAGGTAGATTTTTATAAGTATTTCAAGAATTATTTCCATCTTCCAAATCATATAAAGGTTTCAAAAGTGTCCAAGGCAATTATAAATAGTTTGTTGACTTCTTAGTCAAGCAGGTGCCTTTTGGCATAGAGAGAGTATGGAGGTGTCAAGCTCATAGAGTCAAGAAGGTATCAAGATGATCATGAAATTTGAGATAATGTTTCACCAATATAACTCTTTTGTGTTGAGGTGATATATCTTCAGAACTTCAAAGATGCTAAATGAGTGCTTCCTCCTCCCATCATTGACAACTTCATAGAGTTACCTACATATTAGATCGACACATGTTTCAAGGCAAGTTTTTGTGAATGTTTTAAATAAATTATAGAGGTTAACTAAATTCATGATGAATTAAGCCTCATCATTTCCCCACCCCCCCCCCCCCCCCCCCTCTCTCTCTCTCTCTCATATCATTCTTTATAAAAAAAATGATTTTTGGCCTTGTAATTGATCTTCACATTGGTTATGGCAAAGCCTTGAGAAAATAAAGTCTTGTACTTTCCTATTGAAATGAATTAAATATGGGTATTCTACCTCTTTCTTGAAAATTGTGAATTTGAGTATGTTGTATTGATGAGTGCTTACTGATAGTGTTCTTTTCTTTGCATTCATCCTTCATGTTCATGCCTTATGCAAGTTGTGCCTCTCATAGGTCATATTAAGTCTTTTAATTATTCTGATAAGATACATAAATGATAAACTATTAGTGTTTCTACTAGCACCTATTAGTTGATCATCATATTACCTTTGCAACCTTTCAAACCTTTATATTGAAACACTAATGTGATTAGTATTATTTTGGAGTAGAATAATTAGATTTTAGTCTAATGTTTCATAGTGCATCTTCAACAAGCTAAGGATTTCATGTTTGGTGTATCACCTTCAAGTTATATTATTGTTTTTATTATTCATTTCTCCCTTTTCCATGTCAATCATATAGTGTAGTTGACTACTTGAGGTGTTGTAATTTTGGGAGCTAGCCCAAAATTTATAGGTTTGACTCACTTTTAGGTACTCCAAAACCTAGGGTCAATACAATTGCAAATCTTAAAGAGAGAAGGCTTGAATCACCCTCTCATAGGGTGAATTTTTAATGTATACGATTTAAGTTTCATATCTTACCTCATGAATTACACATTGTTTAATATATATTTGTTCATAACTATGCATCACCACCTTATTTATTATGGACATGTTATTTCTTTGGAGAAATCATTATTCTTCTCATCATGAGTTTTTTCCATTATCTATTTCTAGAACCTCAAGATTTTACTCTTTGATTTCAGTTTTAACTAAATTCACTCTTGTTTGATCCGTTTACGTCCTTTCTTGATCTTGTTAGTGTGGACAATCAAATAATTTATGGCCTTCTTATCGACATATGTAATAAATATATTACTGGCGTTGATTTTTAAAGCATCCTCTACCACAACCATAGCTTCATCCTCTCTGAAAACCTCTTTTTCTTTGTTAATATTGAAACCCTTGTCTATTATCTTCTCACTTTTATGCACCATGTGACGATTCTACTCAAGTGGTAAAAAACCACCTTTATTTGTATTAAATCCACTTAATCCCCTTATTAGAGGGGATTGTCCTCTTTTTTCTCCAATATATGTTCTTCAAAAATTCCATCTATTATTCTACCTTCAAAGTTAACTGGTAAGTTTCCTCCATGCAAAATATTTTATACATGCTTAATTAATCTTAAGTAGAAAAAGTTAAACCATTTACATACTGTGTGGCCATATTTTATTATATTTCATCATGATCCACATGTATATAAAGATTTTAAAACTCATTTGTATACTCTTGAATGCTGTGATCCTTCTATCTCAAAATTTGAAATATTATATATATGATTTGTGCATAATCTACAAAAAGAAATTTCTCCCTCAGCTTCTTCTTCATCTTTTTCTATGAGTCAATATTCACTTTACCTTTTTTTTTATGATCCCATCAAATGATTGCATGACCCTTCAATTTCATGCATGCAAACTTTACTTTCTCATCTCTCGCATAGTTCTCCATTTGAAAAACCTCTCCAAACTATTTATCCAATCTATCAATTCCTCTGGTTTTAAGCTTCCTCCATAATCTATAATGTCAACCTGGATTCCTTCATTCCTTCATTATAACTCTCTAACCATCCTCTCTTCCAATGATGGTGACTATTTTTTTGCTCCTCTTGTAGAATTTATTCTTCATGATTGGTGTCATCTCTACATAATCTTTTGTTCTTTATTGTATTTCATTTACAACAATCTCAGTTAACTATTCTAATTGTATCTATAAATCTTGCATAACATGGTTTATTTGAGAGATTCCTCCTCATCCTCTCACTACTTCTTACACATCCAAGATTTGAACTTGGTCTGATACCAAATAATGAACCCAAATACTATAAATATAAAAAAATTACCAATAGGCAAAGTTTTTGAATAAATAACATATATTGATTCATATTGAATTATTAAAATAATTACAAACCATGCATAAATAAGCCTCAAATTGGAATTGAAATTGACATGCAAAATTTGGAATTTAAAATAAAAATTAAAATTGATGCACTTTTTTAACAACTGCTATTTTTAGTAACTTTTGCATGCAAGTGCATACAGCTCTAAAAATCTTGAGAATAAACTAAACACTAATACTAAATTATCAAATGAATTTAAACTAAATTTTAAGTCTAGTTATAAAAATAGACAATTAATAAAATTAAAAAACCCAATAATAAAATTAAACTGCAATTTCAGACTCTTAGATGGTCAGGTATGGCATCCAAAAAATATTGAAAAATGTCCCATTACTAGAAGGTCTAGTTATGGATGCATTGAAATTTTATATAAATTAATTTGGCATGAATATGGACTCAAATGAATCTATAGATCAATGTTATGGCATCCATAAGTTTGGCCTCTTTTTCTACATCAAAAGTGTACATGCCCCCTTGTTGAGACTTTTCAAGAGGTTTTGAACTAAATTTTTTTAGAGTGATAAAAGATTAATTTTAAAACCTTTGAATGCTCTTGAGTCTGAAATATTATGTTCTCCAACTATCAATGGAGTGTGTATAACAATTTTTAGAATATTTGAAGGGTTATAACCATGCACTATGGCTCGATACATTTTGAAAATATTCAATCATATTTGTTGAGTTCCACTAGACTCTCACATGGTTCACTTGTTATTAAGATGAACCAAACCATTTAACATTTATATATATTATAATTATATCTTTTTTAACTTTGAAACTTGAAACTTGAAACTTGAAACTCAAGATTTGAAACTTGACACTTGAGAATTTTTAAAAGACCATGATAACAGTGTGAAGATTAATGAAGATCGTGCCCCTATATCTATTCTATGTTGAAATTTTATTTTAATTTATAAATTAAAACTTATAAACTCTACCACTTTTGAAACCTTTTAAACTTTGGAAAATTTTCAACTTATCTCTTTTTAGTTATTTGAAATTTTTAATTTTTCAACAATAGTAATCAATGGTGATGCATGCCACATGCCCCCATAATTTACAAATATTGAATAATATTTTTATTTGAAAACTATAATTTCTCCTAAAGCAATATTTTTTCTCATGAAGCTTGAATGTTCTAAATTCATGACCCCCTTTCGAGATGAGATATGAAGTTTTCAAGTCACTTATCCCAAAATAAATCATACATGAAATATATGTCATTTTTAATAATTGAAATTTATTTTATTTAAAATATTGAATATACCATTGAATTATAGTTTGAAACATGTGTTTGAAAGATATATTGTTGAAACATAGAATTAATGCATGCATCATATGCATCATGGCATTGGAGTAAGAGTAGAGTATATAAATGATGCATAATAGAAATCATGGAACCATACTAAAGAGATATATTGCATGACATTATTATAGCATCATATTAAAAATAAACAATCATAAAAATAATTTTATCCAATGTCATGCACAAGGCCTAAGATTCCACATACAAGGGACATATAGATTGTCCCATAACACACAAGTCCATGTGCCTCACACAAATGGCATAATAATGACATACAATAAATAATTTAAACATAAAAGGCCAAGGGATAGATACACAATATAGAAGTTTAACCTATCATGTAATAATGTAGGAATGAATTTAATGTATGTAGCAAATGAACTAGTATAAATACATCATATGCATGAATTGCTTTTATAGCAAATATCAAATTTCATATAATACATGTATAAATTATGAGTGTGTAACAAAACATTGTATGTAATTAAACATGGTAAAGGGATTGTAGATAAATAGAACTTGTAAGTATGTTCATATATAATGAATAGATGCACTCAATTTAGAAATATTTTTTGGTAATTAGGGAAGCTCGGCATCATAAAATCATATGGAAGTATGTCCTATATCACACTCAAGTACCTCATAAAAGACAATGTGTATTGAAATACATAATATGATATCTACTTAATATAAAATAAATAATGAATGAAAAAAATTAAGTGAATGACATTTTAAAAATATTTTATGATCTAATTTTGAGTTTTTGAACACACACACACACACACACACACACACACATATACATATATATATATATATATATATATATATATATATATATATATATATATATATATATATATATATATATATATATGTATATATACATATATGTATATATGTATATATATATATATATATATATATATATATATATATGTATATATATATATATATATATATATATATATATATATATATATATTATACACACATATATATATACATACATATATGTACATACACACACACACACACACACGTGTGTGCGTGCGCGCGCGCGCGCGCGCGCGCGCGCGCGCGTGTGTGTGTGTGTGTGTGTGTGTGTGTGTGTGTGTGTGTGTGTGTGTGTGTGTGCGTGCGCGCGCGCATGTGTGTGTGTGTATATATGTGTGTAACCAAACATTAAATTATGAGTGTGTAACAAAACATTGTATGTAATTAAACATGGTAAAGGGATTGTAGATAAATAGAACTTGTAAGGTTGTTCATATATAATGAATAGATGCACTCAATTTAGAAATATTTTTGGGTATTTAGGGAAGCTCGGCGTCAAAAAATCATATGGAAGTATGTCCTATATCACACTCAAGTACCTCATAAAAAACAATATGTTTTGAAATACATAATATGATATCTACTTAATATAAAATAAATAATGAATGAAAAGAATTAAGTGAATGACATTTTAAAAATATTTTATAATCTAATTTTGAGTTTTTGAACACACACACACACACACACACGCACACACACACACACACACACACACACACACACACACACACACACACACACACACATACACATACATACATACATATATGTGACTCTTTTTAAGTATATGCAAATTTTCAAATTGTTTGAAAAGGTTTTAATGTTATATCAATATAGTTATAATAATAATTTATTTGCATGATGTTTAATGTATTTTTAATAGGCTTGATTTCGAATGTAACTATTCGATAAGCTCATACACCTAGAATTTCAAGGATAACAAATAGATCAAACTAATTGGATTTGAATTTCCTTTATTTTATTTATTAACATTGGTATTCTTTTAATTAAATTTATAAAAAATATCACCAAATTGAATTCCATGATCAATAATTTTATTCCATATATATTCTTTTACCACATACTTGAGAGAATTTTAAATGTTCTAATATCTTATTTGTGTTTGTTCTAAAACATTTGTAATTATTGTATTTTTTTCCCAATACTCATTTTATTTTATAATATCCTCTAATTTTACATGTTAAGATGGTATTTTAATTTTAAGAGGGAATATATATTATGTTATATAAACAATAGAGTAAGGTGTAGTAGTTTAGTGATTGAGCGAGATCAGCTATGTGCTGAACTTACATGATAACAGATGCTTCCACTTATGAGGACATTGGACTTAGGTGAAACTATTTTTATAGAGTAGGTTCCACTTTAAGGCAAGCATGAAACCATTCAAGAGTGTTTGGAAGAATATTAGGCTCATGATAGGAGAAGATTGAAATCAAGGTTATGAGATGGAGGTAATGCTTCCACCTCATGAACACCAATGTTGGATGATAAATATATAAATATTTATATTGATTATGCATTAGTTAATGAGGGTATATTATTGATTAACACACATATATATAATATATAATAATTTATAATGTAATTAAATTTAAAAAAAAAATGTATAGTTATACCTCAACAATTTGATAGTATTTATTTCAATTTATTCATATTTTTTTTAAAGTATAAAATTAATTAAAAAAATGAAATTATATAAAGTTTATATAGTTTTTTTATATGTAGATTTACATAAATATTTTATTCGATAATATTTTGACATTTTAATGTTACAAACATTTCATTACCTGTATCAATTAACTTGATTTTTGAACTTGAAATTAAATAAAAAGTACGTAAGGTGAAATGCATAGTAATCGTAATTATCTAATTTTCCAAATAAAATGTTTTTTGAAATTTAATTTTGAATTTACTTTTTATAAATTTTTAAAATATTTTTAAAACAACATTGTAATTATTTTTAAAACAACATTATAATTATTTTCAAATTTAAATCATCATGAAAAATACATAAAGATTATATGATTTAATACATAAAGATTATATGATTTTGATTTCTTCATTTGGTTTAATGCATCCCATAAAGGGACATGAAACTGACCTACATAATTTATAACTAATAAAAGAGCCTCTCTTATTGGTATGGTGAATGTGCTCGCTTGGACATAATATCCTCAACCAACCATATATATATATATTTCTCCAATTTCACTCCAATCATCTGCATTAAGAAAACTTAATTTTCCTTCCCGCACAATAAATTGGAAACTATTCAAACTATCTTAATATTTGAATTAAAAATCTCTAAATAGTAACAAATTTAATTAAGTAAATAAATCTCTCTGATAGTTTTAATACGCTAGAAACTAATTTTATATATTATGTAATTAAAAGAAAATTGTAATGATTATTTGATTGTGTAAAATATTTATAAGTTCTAAACTATATATATATATAAAGTTTAGTATATATATTTTTGAATGTTTATTAAATTAAGATTTAAAATGTGTATATATTTATAGAATAGTTGAATTCAAATCAAAATTTTATTAATATTTAAACAGATATTTAATAGGAACAATTAAAAAATAATGAATAAGGGTTATATAGACAAGATGATTTGGTCACATAAATTGAAGTAGGGGGAAACATTTAGATGAGGAATAATTAAACATTTAAAAGGCGTATGGGGAAGATATGTGGTGTTTGAAAGGCATATAAATGCAATAATAACACTTTTTTACATTAATAATTTACATGTATAAGTCATCCAATAAACATATAAACAATTACTAATCAATAGTTAGAGTTATATTTAATGTTTACAATTAAAAAATAAATAAAAATTATTTATAAATATTTCATTTTTAAATTATTTTATTATACATTTTTTAATATAATAATAATAATAATAATAATAATATTATTATTATTATTATTATTATTATTATTATTATTATTATTATGTCAATAAGATGTGAGTGAGTTGGTTAAAGTAGTTTGGTTATATCCAATTTCATCTAAATTGAAATATGGATAATATTATGATTGGTTATGTTTGATAAAAATAATTGTAGAGTTAATTGTAAGGCTCATGATGGCTATGATAATATCTGCAGAACTATATAAAACCATAATAATCATGATAATGTTTGTAAAACTATTTATAACCATTGAATAATTGTAACGGGATGTGAGCAAACAATATTCAACTTCCTATAACATTTTTTAACTTACTTTCTAGTTAAGATAATAATATTAAGAGAAGATACTTTGTATTTCATTTGAAATTCTTTGAAAGCATTATGATTTGAGTCAAGTTACTCGTAATGTCAAAGGTATTTCATTCCAAATATTATTTAGTCAATTTTCACATATTCAATAAAATACTTTTTAACAATTTCTTCACAAACAGTAATAATCTAGGCCTGGGTTTAAATATCCTCTTCAATCGGTTCTGATTCAGTGATAAATTAAAGAAGCGATAACATGTTACTTTGTGAAAAATCTTTTGAAGCATATTAGATTTATTGGTCAACTGTGTGTCTAAGAAATATGTTTAAGTTTGGCAGCACATGCAGAACATGGATCCCTGTTATCATATTTAGATGTTATTCGTCCTATACAGCGAATACAAACAGCTTTGGAATAAATCAGCAATTATTGAAAAACATGTTCATATGTAATGAGATTATTTATGCCAGGTATGTTTCTGCTCTGCACAGATGTTTTCAGATTGAGATTCTTTGACTTGTTTTTCTCCTGTGACAGAATACCCAAGCTCATTAGTAACAGATTGTGCCATTGTTTCTTGTTTTAAAGGCATCTTAAAATTTGTTTAATGGAGTTGTCCGTTGATGGAGGTTCGGTTTGTGTGTTTGTCCATTAAGACAGCTCGTCTTATCATAATGGTATTTCTGGATTGACTTCCTGAACCCTTTTCTTTATGACAAATCGAAATGCATGTTTAGATTTATGCCACAAAAAATCCAGAAAACGAATAATGTTTTTGATACAACCAAGATTTGGTTTGACTGTTGTGACATTAGTGTCTACGCTGTACTTATTCCGTTTTAATATTTATCATGGAGAGATATGTAGGATGGATAGAGGTGACGGTCTCCATTGGAGCGCTATGTTTTTGTAGCAATAAATTTTTAATCAACATCTGATTAAGTTCTATGTTGTGTAACTAATGCATATCAATAATTTGCATTGAAGCCTACCATTCACATCCCTCTTGGACTAGCTTGTAGGGTTAAATAAGAAGTGTGAGAGAAGTAAATGCTCGTTTAATATTTTTTAATTGAAAAGTCATTTTCATTAATAAATAAAATTGTAGTATAATGTTAATCATAAAAAAAAATTGGGTGGAAAAGTTGAATTCTAAAAGTTAAGTTATATATATATATATATATATATATATATATATATATATATATATAAAAGGTTAGTTAAAAAGAATTTTATAAATGGCCAAATCCTATATTTATTATATGGCTTTTTTTCTATTTTTATTTTGAACTTTGGTCTAACACTTTGGATGACTAAAGTATATTGTATTGACAATAACTATCAGAAGCACATAGTTACATTGAAGTTCAAATATTGATTGATCCTTATGTGATTCAGAAGATTTAGATTCATGTGCCCTTTTGATACCTCCACTTGAAATAATATATGTGCATACCATTTACCCAGAATAATATGCCATAGACAATTATCTGATAAACTCTAAACCTTTCTTTTGCCTTGTGCTATCTTTAGATTGTTCTATGTCTTTATTTGGAGAAGAGAGCTCACATGATTGCCAACCTTTAGGATGAAAAGACTTATCCTTCTTATTTTTTGGCTTTTCTACATGAAGACATACTCCTTAGAGACAACCAATTTGGTCACAAGAATGAGATCTGAAGACAATATTTTCGTAATCCAAAGTTTGGATCCAAATGATGTTTCAATGTTTCAACTGGATTCTATGAGGGAGACCTTTGTGAAGGTCCACCTCCACATAAATATGGGCATACATATACAACCCTTACTTAGATCATTCAAAATATATCTTGATGAATTTTTCAAGTGGGTCACCAATAGTTTCTTATGCCAATAGATAACAAAAGGAAAGATGGAGATTTTAGAGTTGAACCCAAACTGATATTTTAGACACCATTATTGAGGGATCAAAATAAAAAATCTAGAGGTAACAAAGAACCTAACTCTTCTCCAAAACCAAGGTCCCTTATAAAAAACTATCTGATAATACTTGTGCTCAAAAAATGAACTATGAAATATCATTTAAAACATAAATGAATTGCACAATTATTAGTCTAGGTAGCATATACCCATTTACATAAATATTCTAAGTGAGGACAAAACCTTTAAAACCTAAAAATAGCTATATAATCTTCAAACGAATAATTGTCCTATTTATCTTACAAGGAAAGATTTCCACTATAGGTACTTCATGTGATTTATTTGTAATGTACGAACTAAGAGAAACTAAAGGTGAAGGCGAGGGAGCCTTGTGGTGTGCAACATCTTTGTAGAAAAAATCAGTGTTTTATTTCCTTAATCTACTAGCTAAAAAATTGTGGACAGCGTATTAGAAGTAGAAAGTGTGATTGGATGAATAAAAGGCCCATTGAGGACCATAGCTGTGTTAGGGTTCTGTCAAAGTTACTATCCTACTAGGTTATACAATCACCACTTTATCCACATGATAACAATAAAGAGCTCATGCCTACGATTTTAACTTAAAAACACCCTCACCCAACATTTTAGTTATAATAGTTTAATAAATTTATTCTATTAATATATAATTTTTAAAAATATAATTAATACAAAATTGAAAGTTTATTTTTTAAATTATATAATTAAAGGACAAGACATTCACCCATTGTAAATCACTCATTAAAATAAAGTGAAATGCTATAATTAAATCAAAACATAGCAAAACTACACTAAAAATCAACATCAACTAAAAATACTAGTACCATTTAATAATATAAAATTTAAAATAAGGCAGTGAGAGATTTGTTATCTATTTTATTTAAAAATGAAAATAAACAAACAAGCCATCCAAAAACCTACAAGCTATCCATTACTTCCAAGAATAAAGATGTCTTAAAAATTTTATGAAGTTGTCAACCCTTCAGAACCAATTAAGAAAAAATTATGTTGAAAACCTCCGGCAAGAATAATCCAAGTAAGCTGGTAATATTCAAAACCTTAAAACTTTTGGGATTATGAGCAATAATTGACACATTGACAATGAAAACTCTAACAACATTGAAAAAATCTCACATCAAGGATGAATTTTTTTAAGACTCCCCATTTCAACCTTAGGAACACCCATCCCTTAGTTTAGTGAGGCACTAATCCCATAAGGAACTACTACCCCTATCTAGCTGAGCACCCACAACAACTAGACCTTAAGCAAGATTTACCTTGCAAGGAGGAACAAACCCCATAGGAAACTAAACACACACTTATCTACTTGAAAAAATTACCTTGAACACCTATTTCTACTCTTTAACTGATGATGATCACCTTTGTCTACACTCTTCACCTCTAATCTCTCTCAAGTTGCCTCAAGGGCTAACTTGCTCAAACTGCCTCTTCTAGGCTCATTAACACTAATGACCTATGTCTCCTTTTGCATAAAATTGCTTAGATAAACATGTCTAATATATTTCACAATCTAATGGTCCTAAATAACTTATACCTTGTCTTTTAAATGTTCTCTACTTCATTTGAATCCACTCACACATAACTTGCACAATTAGTTCAACTAGACCTTGTACTTATACCACTCTCTTTATTTAAATAATCTTGGATAGCCAAGTTGATTTACATATTTAAAATATACTTAACATAGGTCCATATAAACATTACATGTGATAAACACACTCTTCATAGGTCGGTCATTACCTCATTAGCCTTAAACCACTATTAGGTCTTGGTGAGACCTAAAACAATTAGGCCTTCATACTCATACATTACATGTGAGACTACTTGGACCACCTTCATCCTTTACCTATTAAGTGTGGAGCCCTTTGGATATATCACATGAACTTAGGAGTATATTTTTGTGGCCTAGAGAGCTCCACAAATATGGGGAGCTTAGTTTTCCCTACTCCACCTTTTATGGAACCTTATTCCACATGTGAGTGGAATATTCTTATTTTATCTAATTTTTATGTTTCTATGTTTTATGAAGTTAGTTGTTATATGCCTATTTTACATGTTAAATAGCTTGATCTAAGGGAGTTGGTTTTTGATTGGAAAATGGGGATGCCTTCCTTGTTTCAAGGAGTTGGTTATGATTAGATGTTAGAAAATGTGCCTTTAAAAGTGGAGAGACAAACTTGGCGTGTTCCTATTTAGATGGAATTTTGGATGAGATTGATGAGGTGGAACTAAGGTTTATTTTAGTGGATGATTCTTATCTTGGATAAGCATGACAATTTTATCCTCCTTTTGTGGATTTTCCCTCATTTGCTATATATACAGGGGTGGTGTGGCCTTTAGAGGTTGATGGTTTATTTACAGGGTGTGGCTTTGAATACTAGAGTCAAAGTGTAAATGTTTTTGAAAAGTGCAGGTGTTTATTTTAGCATGTGATATAACAGCTTATGAGATATAGGATTGTGCAAGTGCAGGTGTAATTTTAACATTTATTTATGCAACATTTTCTATAGGGAATTTTTTCTATCTCTATGAGATTTCATTGTAATATTATTTTTTAGATTACAATTTTATTTGAGGAATTTCATGGTGGATGTAGCCCACATTGGGTGAACCAAAATAGATATATGTTATGTGTGTGATTTCTAATTTTATGCTTTCATTTTATGTTTGATTTGAGGAATATTTCCATGATGCATGTTAATGTATAACTTAGATCTGATTTATGGTCATATTAAATCTAGTTTAAAGTTTTTTTAATTTCTAACATTACCAATGATTAAAACACATGAAAAATATCTCCAATAAACCCTTTATTAGTTTAATGTGTTTTTTTCCACCTAGAACACCAAATCACACCTTGAACCTACCAATTACTTCTTGTCACTCTTTAGGCTTTCATACATAGAAAACACAGTCTCAAACATCTAAAGTAACGACTCAAATATTTCACATGGACATGTGATTCTATCATATGGGTGAACCCTATAGGACCTCTAAAACACTTTCATACACAATAAAAAAACCAACATAGGCTCTAAGCACTCAATTCAACTCTCTTAGAATGACCACTCGAACTAGTCACATGTAGTCAAAATATAGTTATACTATTTTAACTCTCCCTATCTGATCAGGGTAAAATATGATAAAAAATTAATTTTAATGAAACTTTGAGACTTATTTGACATATTAATATTCATTTCAAATATGCTTATAACACCTTTAACTTCATTTGGAAGATGGTCACTCAAACTGTCAGTGCAGTCAATAAACATAGTCAACTTATAAGCCTTTGTTCATAATAAATATGGATTGTTCAAACCTTAAAAATACATAATTATATTATTAATGAAGTATATAATACTCTCAAATATATATTTCATCTTGAAACATCAAAATACTGTCAATAACTCTTTAATTACCCTTTGTGGGTTACATACAAAAAAAGGTCAAACACACGGTCAACTTTTGAGCTAAAAATATGAAATTTTAAGAACATTAAAATATTATAATCAACTTATATGGATGAGTATTGAACTCATATTCAACTTTTACTTTTACACCACCATAAAATTCATCTTGGATCAAGATATATAGCTCAAACACTAAGCACTGGTTTTTCCTTTGTTAATTTTAAATACCAACAGTCGCTATGTAATGCAAATATTATAGACATGTGTCTTCATTTCATGTCCTTACACAACTTGATAAAACATGATTCATTGATATCCTTGAGAGTATATTGGTATTTACCTTGCATCACTCACCATTGATCGTTGATATGCACTCCCATGATTAAGACATTTGGCACCTTCACATGCCTTCTAAGCACATTAACTATTTGACTCCAATGGACTTCCACCACTTTACAACCCCACATGAATTCTAAGCATACTATGACATATTTAATAAATACATACCATTGGATCAGTACAGATAAGATCATGCACTTTATTAGATCCTTAAGTAGTCATATTAATTTCAAGCCACATGTCTTCATCACCCAATTAAATACTCACCATTAGATATCCTCTTGTAAATTTGGTTAAGTATAGAAACTCAGTGAACTCTATCTGAGAGGCCAACTTTGCACTATTATAAATTTTTCTATGCTCAATGTCTAGACCTAAAAATTGAACCACATGATCACCTCTCATAGGGAATCCATCCATGTATTAAACTACTCTTGAAACCTTCACACATGTGAAAATTATGATGCCATCATTCTACTTACTCAACTTTATCTGTCAAGATGACTACTTGAGCTTAGACATTCATATGACTATTTTGATGAATGTTTTTCACTTCCATAAGCACTCTAAGCTCTCATAACATCTAATAGCATCTATGTAACATGACCATACCATCAAATCAACCATTATTTACTTAAGTAGGTAAACACTCTCTAAACCATCAATCTGAGCACTTTGTCATTAATGCACTATGAATCACGATATCTTTGACATCAATGACAATGCTCAATAATTCCCCCCTTTATCATTGATGGAAAAACACCCTCATAATTACTTCTTACTCATTTGGACTCCTTCATTGTGATTTTTCTTCCCCTTTGACATTAATGACAAAGGGCATCTTCCTCAACATGCCAAAAATAATTTTTGAATATCATATGTGCATTCAAATATTATTTAAGTTGCTCAAGATACTTAAATACATTTAAGTATATGAATAAATTGTTCCCCCTTTGACATGAACAAATCTAAACATGAAATCTTCGATCCTTGGACCTGACAAGCTACTCATAGAGATTATAAATCTCCCCTTAACATCAATCTCCATCTCATGTCATTAGTTCTTTCACATACACCAAACTGAACTAGGAATTTTTTTATCCTTGGACCTATCTACCTACCAAATGCATAAAAATTCTTTGCTCATGCATGAATATTCAATATCTTTTAAAACAACATGACTTGGTTTGATCAAGTCATTATATCAATATTCTTGAATTCACAACTATAATAGACATTTATACTCTTCTATCATGACTAAAGCATCTTCACATATTCTTCCCCTCACATCATGTACATCTTTCTCAAGCCACACAGGCTAATCGAGTTAGCTCCCCATTATCCACACACATCTCTAAATGATATTTTTGTCATACAACATGAACTAAAGCTCAACTGGTATCCATCATGATTCCTCTTTCTTGTCAAATGTCTCCTTGAAGCCTATATAGAGACACCCTGATCCATAATGTCCTAGAACAATATGAATCTAGGAGTTTCCCATAACTCCTTATCCTCCTTGGTCATCTAATACTAATAGTTATTTTTATTATACTTAATATAATTGCCTTAATAATCCACTATAGTATTATACTTTTCTTTTAAGAATGAATTTATAATACATGGAGACAACAAATATTCAAGACATACCTTTTCATCTAAAGAAAAAAATCATCACTAAGCATTGACAGTTGATGTTCTTTACATGAAACTTGCTCAACAACAATAGGATGTTCTCTTAGATCTATACATCCCTCATAACTAGCCTCAATTAGTACTTTGGTATTTTCCTTGAGCTTGACGTGAACTGACTTTTAATTCTCATTTTTTATCTTGATAGAAGACATATTCTATTAGAATTACTGAACCTTCCTCGTATTTGATTCCTATTTTACTTTAACAAGCAATCCACCTTGATCTTTTACCTCAACTGAATTAGTTTTCTTGGTCTTCACTTCCTTAGGATTACATACCAAGGATTAACCTTTCTTGATCACACTAGGATGTCGATGAACCTTCTTATGACTTGAGATCATGTTTATACAATATCTTATAATATGACGAACTTGATGAAAATTGAAAAAAATAACATTTTGTCTCTTATTTTCGTTATGCTCAATCTTGACTATCTTAGGTCTCCATACCTGGGTTAGTCTTTCCCCATGCATTTTGGGGAAGAATATAGAAATATGTCTAATTTCATAACAATTATTATAGACTACATTATCCATACCTCTAGTTGACCAATTTCTCTTCGTTCTATAGTTTCTTGCCTTATGACAAAAAATCTTAGATGGAAAACAGTGACCATGAAATTAAATTTCAAACCTTATAGCATTTGTTTTCCTAATAGGTCTTCTCTTATTGCACTTGGTGCTTGCATCTTTCTTATCTTGAGCTAAATTTTCTTTCTCTTTCTCAATCTTGTTTATCTTGACAACAAATTGTTCATTCTCATCTTTTAATGAATTTAGCTTGGTCTTCAATTGAACGCTCTTATCCTCTTTAGTTGTCATAATTGAACTTGTAGCTCTAACTAAATTATGAGAACATGGACAGTCTCCTTATCCATATTTTCTTCTTTATCCATGTCATCCTTCGATAAATATGCTTGCTCTTCATTGATATTTGTAGAATTAATATTAGAATTCAACTCATCATCCTCACCTTGATTTGAACTCAACCTGGTATTTGTCTCTTTCTATCGAGTATTGAGATGTATACATTCTTCTTATTTAGAACTTAGATTTTTATTTATAACCCTTAATTAATCCTCAAGAATGGTGATCTTCTCTTTATCATCATTTTATCTTGAGCTTGACTTGATTCTATATCCTTATTGTGCTTGATGCATTCATCATTATTAGCTTTATAGCTTGAGATCATGATCTTATTCTGATCATAATCTCTCAACTTACCTCTGTAATTCTCAAAAAATGTCTTGAACTGATTGCACTTTTCATAATTTGATTTTAGACATGAAAAAGTAACCTCTACTTGAGCCTTCAACTCTTGATTCTCTTTCTTCAACTGCTTAGCCATATTATACCTTGGATCACCTTCAAGTGGTTAAACTTGTAAAGAAGGTCTTGCTCTGATACCAATTGTTAGAGGTACAATCAGTGAGAGTGGAGGGGGAGAATCAGTGGTGCTAGATAATCCAATTTAATTTATAACTATTAAAAATTCAACATTTATCAACTGATCAAGCAACATAAACATGAAATCACATATATTCAAAGCATATATAAGAGCATACATCACATGAACACATCATATATGTAGAAAACCCCCTTAGGGGATAAAACTGACTAAACCTTCAAGATGGACTATAGTCCTATAAAAAAAGATCCAACATTTATACTAGCACCAAACGATCAAGGAACATCCATCCCTTAGTTTAGTGAGACACCAATCCCATAACGAGCTACTACCCCTGTCTCACTGAGCAACCATAATAAGTAGACCTTTAACAAGCTTTACCTTACAAAGTGGAACCAACCCCATAGGCAATTAAGCACCCATGCAACTAACTACCTAAATATATAATATTGAACACCTATTTCTACTCTTCAATTGATGATGATCACATTTGTCTACAATCTTAACCTCCAATCTCTCTCAAGTTGCTTTTAGGGATAACTTGCTCAAACTACCTCTTCCTGGCTCATTAGGTCTAATAACCTATGTGTCCTCCTAAAATAACTTGATTAGATAAACATGTCTAATATTTTTCACACTCTAATGGTCTTAATTTTCCTATACCTTCTCTTTCAAAGGTTCTCTTCTTCGCTTGAATCCACTCACACATGACTTGCACAATTAGTCCCATTAGACCTTGTACTTATATCATTCTATTTATTTAACTCATCTTGGTTAGCCAAGATGCTTTAATTATTTGAAACACACTTAACATAGGAATTTACACACATTACATGTGAGAAACACAATCTTCACAGGTCATTCATTACCTCATTATCTCCAAACCACCATTAGGTCTTGCTGAGACCTAAAATAATTAGGCCTTCATACTCACATGTTACATGTCAATGCTTCAAACACATCAAAAATTAAAAATATACCCTTTATTACTCCCATATGGTTCTATCCCACCTGGAACACCAACTCATACCTTGAACCTACCAATTAGGTCTCCTCTCTCTTTAGGCTTTCATACACAGAAAACACAGTCTCAAACTTTTGAAGCAAAAGCTCAAATATTTCACAAATCCATACTATTAAATCACATGGGTGAACCCTTTAGGATATTTTAAACACTTCCATGTGCCATAGACACTTCAACATAGGCTCTAGTCACTCAATTAAACTCTCTCATAATGACCACTTAGATTGGTCACATACAATCAAAATACAATTACACTATTTTGACTCTACATATTTGATCAAGATCAAAATATGATAGAAAATGAATTTTCATGAACCTTTGATACTTATTTTATATCTACATATTCATTTTCTTCCTCAAATCTGATTAGAACACCTTCAACTTACCTTTGCAATATAGTTACTCAAATTGTTAGTGCATTCAATAAACACAATCAAATTATAATCCATTTTTCATACTGAATATGGATTGGTTAAACCTCTAAAATGCATAAAGATAGTATTCATGGAGTCTATAACACTCTCCAATAGATATTTAATCTCGAAACATCAAAATAATATTAAGAACTTTTCAATTACCCTTCTCGGGTTACTTGTAGATCAAGGTCAAATACAAAGTCAGATTTGGAGATTAATATATAAAATGATGTGAATATTCAGATATTATAATCAACTTATATGGATGAGCCTTGAAGTTATCTTAAGCTTTACTTTTTACATCACCATAGAATTAATCTTGGATCAAAATATATATCTCAAACACTAAGCATTGGTTTTTCTTTTGTTAATTTTAAATACCAATGATCACTATGTAATGCAAATATTATAGACACATGTTCATCTCATGTCCTCACATAGCTTAATCAAATGTGATCCATCAATCTCTTGAGGAGTATCCTAGTCTTTACCTTGCATCACTCACCATTGATAATTGATCTACACTACCATGATTAAGACACTTGGCACCCTTACGTGCCTTCTGAGCACATTGACTATTTGAATAAAATGAACTTCTACCACGTGGTATCCCCATATGCCTTCTGAGCATCCTTTGACATATTTACTAAATACGCACCATTTTATCTCTACTGATAATATCACACACTATGTAGATCCTTATTTGGTCATTTTAATTGATCATTATAGATATTCATCACCTGATTAAAAGCTCATCGTTAGATCTCTTCTTGAATATTTGGATAAGTATAGAAACTTAGTGAACTCCATCAGAGAAGCCAAATTTTCACTATTATAATTTTTTCTATACTAAATGTCCAAACTTGAAATTTGAACCACATGATCACCTCTCATATGGGAATCCATCCATGTATCAAATTACTCCTTAAACCTTCACATATGTGAAATATGAAATCATCAATATACTCATTTAGCTTTATCTATCAAAATGAATACTTAAGTTTAGACATTCATATGACTATTCTGATGAATTTTATTCACTTATATAGGCATTCTAAGCACTTATAACATCCCATATGGTTTATGTAACATGACCATACCATCAATATCATCCATTAATTGCTTAACTAGGAAAACACTCTCCAAACCATTAATTTGATTACTTTGTCATTAATGCACTATGAATCATGCTCTCTTTAACATCAATGGCAAACTAGCTTCAATGAACATACTCAATAGGTTGAATGGTTTGATTGGAATTAGGGTTATGTATGAAGTTTTTATCAACCTTTGTAATATGGTAGAATAATATTCTAGCAATGGTGGTAAGGCTGTGGAAGTCTTGGTTATTATTGTTGTGGTTATGGCCTTTTTAGGGGTAGGCTTAATGAGTGGAGATTTGGTTTGTGTAATGTTTTGGTAGATGGTTTTGGTTTTGAGGTTTTGGTGTGGATAGGTGGATGCATGGTGAGAAGATGAGGTTGAATTTATGGTTTATTTATTGGAGGGATTTTATTTCTCAATAAGGTGTAAGGGTGAGGACCTAAAATGGATAATGGGTATGGCCCTAGGATGGAGGGTGAAGTTGAAATGGTAGGTGAAATAGTTTTAAGTTTTTGAATCTTAGATGGTTCAATCTCTCTTATTAGTTTGGTTTGTGTATTTTTAGGTGGGGTAAAGTCTAATTTCAAGTGAGGATTGGTGATATTTTGTGTTAGAAGGACACCTAGGTTTATAATAAATTTTAATGGGGTAATGGGGTTTGTTTTGTTTGTTTTTAAATGAGTTAGGTTGGTCAGTTTGTTTGAATTTTGATATGTGAATGTGCTTTTTAGTTTGGATAAGGTAGTGGTGGTTATGTTTTTTGAGGTTGAAGGTTAGGTGGAGGATGGTTTTTTTGGTGACTCCTTTTTGGTAGGGTATAAAATTCCAAGATGATGCCAAAAAGTAGCTCGATCAAGGTTTGATTGTGATAAAAATTCTAGACTTTGGAATAACCTTGAAAATGGTTTATAGGTAGACTTGGCCTTCTTAGTGGTGGTTTCCATTAATAAACCAAGTGGATGGTCATGGTTTCCTCTACATTTGGCAAGAGTTATAAGGAAATGGTGGGTGATTCTAGTCTTATACTATGTTTTAAAATATTTTACATCTATCAACATTATGCCCAATGATGTAATGGTAGTTTCATATCTCATTCTCCTTATACCAACTTGGTATAGGATGGGAGGAAACAAATTATTGAGGGGGTTTGATTATAGGAAGTTGAATTATAGATTATTTCAACAATATCTCTAGAACTGAAGCAAAAAACTCCCCAAGTGGAGTATATTGCTTTTGCATAAAGCAGTTTTGGGATTTTTGATTTTGGTTAGAAGAGGTGCATGGGTTGGATTGGTTGACCATCAAAAGAGGAGCTATTTTAAGGAAAATGGCATTGGCTTTTCCTTTGGATTTGGCATGGTTTGAAGTTTTAGAGGAAGGTTTAGAATATTTCAAGCTAGCATTCTTATTCCTATGTTTAAGTTTACCTTCATCAATTACTTGGATTTCTAATTTTTTATCCATGGTAAATGCTTAATCAAAGGTCTACAATATTTAGAATTTTAAAGTGGATGAAATATGTCTAGCACATGCTTTGGATAAAATTTAAATCAATTTAGGTTGGGGTAAGGACAAGGAACATTGGGTGATTACCCCTCTCCACTGAGAAGCAAAATTGACAATTGGCTCATCCCCAAATTATCAAATAGAATAGAAGTAACTTACGGATAGTTTATTGGAGATGGTGATGGAGAAGTGGTCAAAGAAAATTTGAGCAAGTTAGGTGAAAGAAAAGAGGGAGTGCCTAGTGATGTCACTATACCACTCCAATGTGGGTCTCGCTAAAGACATGGGGAAGGTTTGTTGGAGAAGAGCATTATCGTAGGAAATAATATAGCATTAATGACTAAATTATCTTAGGTGTTGTTGTGAATCCTCCTTACTTTGGAATTTATCAAATTTGGGAAGTTCCCATTGAGTGGGGTAAGGACAAATTGGTACAAAAGGGTGAATGGGTTCATTGCAGATTTAATCACAAGACAAAATATTATGGTGTCTCGAAATAAATGTCTCTAGAGTTCTCATCTTATCCATTAAAATATTAATGAGGTCAATTTGTGGTGCACAACCATAGTTATAGGGTATGTGTTTTTGGGGTTGTGAGGGTGTAATATATTTCATGATAGAAGGTTAGCTAGAGGCCATATATTGGTAATTGGCTATGAAAGGTTGGGAAGACAGAGAAGACATATATCCTTTTGGATTTGGGATATATATTAGATTAGGTGTAGTAGGTATTTGTTGGGACATGGGCATGGTTGGGTTGGTTGTTTGAATATGTGTAGTCACCTTTGTACTCATGGGTGGGAGAGTGGATGGTATGGAAACCATTATGTTTTGGAATGGTGTAGATGATATTGGGTTTTGGGTGGTAAGAGGTAAGGAAACTATACTAGTGGAGGGAATCCCAATGCTAAGTGGTGATTGAGTTTCCATGGGCTGGGTTGTACCTAAATTTTAAGGGTTAGTGATGGGGTTAGTGGAAGTAGAAGGTGATTGGGTATTGGTTGGTAGTCGAAGAGAAGCTTGGTTTTTGGAGATAGTGGTTGAAGGGTTATTTTTGGAAGAGGAAGCTTGAGTCACCATGGATTGGGTAGTAGACATGGTGGAAACAGAAGTATCACCCATAAGGTAACTGGGCATGCCATAAGGTAGTTTAATTGGAATAACCAGAGTAATGGCATGGTGGGTAATTATGTAAAGATAATGTTAGAAGGCTACGTGGTTGTTATCAAGGAAGTTGGTGAAGTTCATATCCCCTTGAGAAAAATACCAAGGCATATTGGGACTCCTAAAATTATCGTAAGATATTTTCACATCCAGAGTGTTCCCCATGGATGAAGAAGAGGAAGAAGGTTGGTGGTGAGGTTGGTTTTGGTTTTCTTGGTCTCTAGCTTGTTAGCATGGACACAAACTCACACACTAAAAAAAGAGCAAAGAATTAAAATTTAAGGAAATCACACACACACTAAGAGTATGTTAGATCATAGAGTTCCTTTTATCTCTCTTTAGGCTTATGCCTTGATTTTATAAGTTTATGAGCCTCCACTTGGTTTTTGAAATGGGTACTATAATAAGAAGCATATGATTGGTTTTGGGTTTGTTTAGGATCAAAATAACTCTATACTAAAAGTGTTACATGCTTTGTTAATGGGGCCTAACTCCTCACTTCACACATAAAAATGTAAGGGTATCGGGTGATTTTATAATATATAATGAATTACTAGAGTTTATAAATAGCTAGCATATTGAGTTGGTTATCTCCTTGGTGGTGAAATCCAAGTAGGATATCTGGGGTGAAGGTTACCTCTAGATTATGAAATCCAAGTCATTTCCCTTATGTCAATGTTTGATGATTTAATTGTGTGATTGGTTTGGTAAGTGAGTGAAATAAATGATTTTTACGATTGGTTTATTGATTAATTAATCTATATGAATTAATCATGCAAGCAATTAATGGATTAAGGTTGATTTTAAACCCAAATGGAAAATTATTAATTTCTTTGAATGAGTACAAAAACAACTAGAATGCACCTAAATGTAGAATGAGAATCAATGCCTCTTAGAATCCTAGCTTATTAATTTCTCAGGAGTTTGAGTCATTTTGAGTAAGAATGAGTCATTTTGTTCTAGGATTCTAATTAGCTCACACTCAAATTCAAGTAATATTTAGGCTAGAAACTCCACAACAACTATGTATTCTATGCTTTTCATAAGTTTAGTATTTGGTTCTTGGTATTTTATTGCTTTCACCACCTTCCAATCCCAGCGAAGGAGGAGTTTGATAAGCTAGGAGGCATTGATTATTAGATATATATTTAATGAATTCAAATTCTAATGATTCTATTAAAAGTTTACATAGTCAAATGCCAAGAAGAAGCCTAAAATATTGAAGTCAACAACTAAATCTAATCATGAGATAATAGGAGACAAATTCAAAGTTCTACAAGTAGGGTTGATCTCATTTGGTATGTAATAACTATAATCACCTTAGGGGACATAGAGGAACAAGAAAACAACCTTTCAAATAAAAATCATCACCTATAGGGTTCTCTAAACCATGAAGTAGACCTATAGTTGCACCCTAAGGTCTTATTAGTAGACTATGTAGAGTGTTATGGAGTGAACACGTGACATACCAAAGTAAACATGAGTGACCTAAGGAGTTTATAGAGTGGATTCAATTCACTTATAACTATCTAAGTGATTAAATAACTCTATTGAAGTGATTTGATAAATAATGCATATCAATAATTTGCATTGAAGCCTACCATTCACCTTTATTTTCTACATAATCTAACATGGTTTTGATATATTTTATCGTTCACCTTCTTTATTGTTTTTTTCCATCTTGGTTTCCATACCACTTTGGGCTAAAACTACTTTTATATCCCTATTGGACTAGCTTGTAGGGTTAAAAAAGAAGTGTGAGAGAAGTAAATGTTCATTTAATATTTTTTAATTGAAAAGTCATTTTTATTAATAAATAAAATTGTAGTATAATGTTAATCATAGAAAAAAAATTGGGTGGAAAAGTCAAATTCTAAAAGTTAAGTTATATAAAAAAATAAAAGGTTAGTTAGAAAGAATTTTATATATGGCAAAATCCTATATTTATTATATGGCTTTTTGTACTATTTTTATTTTGAACTTTGGTCTAACACTTTGGACAACTAAAGTATATTGTATTGATAATAACTATCAAAAGCACATGGTTACATTGAAGTTCAAATATTGATTGATCCTTATCATATTCATTAGTTTTAGATTCATGTGCTCTTTTGATACCTCCACCTAAAATAATATATGTGGATATCATTTAACCAGAATAATATGCCATAGACAAATCTCTGATAAACTCTAAACCTTTCTTTTGCCTTGTGCTTCCTTTAGATTGTTCTATGTCTTTATTTGGAGAAGAGAGCTCACACGATTGCCAACCTTTAGGATGAAAAGACTTATCCTTTTTATTTTTTGGCTTGCCTGCATGAAGACATACTCCGTAGAGACAACCAATTTGGTCACAAGAATGAGATCTGAAGACAATATTTTCATAATCCAAAGTTCGGATCCAAATGATGTTTCAATGTTTCAATTGGATTCTATGAGGGAGACCTTTGTAAAGGTCCACCTCATCATAAATATACACATACATATACAACCCTTACTTAGACCATTCAAAATATATCTTGACGAATTTTTCAAGTGGGTCACCAATAGTTTCTTATGCTGATAGATAACATAAGGAAAGATGGAGATTTTAGAGCTGAACCCAAACTGATATTTTAGACACCATTATTGAGGGATCAAAATAAAAAATCCAGAGGTAACAAAGAACCTAACTCTTTTCCAAAACCACGGTCCCTTCTAAAAAACTATCTGATAATACTCAAGCTCAAAAAATGAACTATGAAACATTATTTAGAGCATAAATGGATTGCACAATTATTAGTCTAGGTAGCATATACCCATTTATGTAAATCTTTTAAGTGAGGACAAAACCTATTAAACCTACAAATAGCTATATAATCTTCAAATGAATAATTATCCTATTTATCTTACAAAGAAAGATTTCCACTATAGGTACTTCATGTGATTTCTTTGTAATGTATGAACTAAGAGAAACTAAAGGTGAAGGCGAGGGAACCTTGGGGTGAGCAACATCTTTGTAGAAAAAATCATGGTTTTGTTTCTTTAATCTACTAGTTAAAAAAATTGTGGACGTTGTATTACAAATAAAAAGAATAATTGAATGAACAAAAGGCCCATTGAGAACCATAGTTGCTTGAGGGTTCTGTCAACATTACTATCCTACTAGGTTTTACAATCACAACTTTATCTACACGCTAACAATGAAGAGCTCGTGCCTATGATTTTAACTTAAAAACACCCTCACCCAACATTTCAATTATAATATTTTAATAAATTTAATCTATTAATATATAATTTTTAAAAATATTATTAATACAAAATTGAAAGTTTATTTTTTAAATTGTATAATTAAAGTACAAGACATTCACCCATTGTAAATCACTCATTAAAATAAATCGAAATGCTAGAATTAAATCAAAACAAAGCAAAACTACACTAAAAATCAACATCAGGTAAAAATACTAGTACCATTTAATAATTAAAAATTTAAAATAAGGCAACGCGAGATTTGGCCTCTGTTTTATTTTAAAATGAAAATAAACAAACAAACCATCCAAAAACCTACAGGCTGACCATTACCTCCAAGAATAAAAATGTCTTTCAAATTTTATGAAGTTGTCAACCCTTCACAATCGATTAAGCAAAAATAGTGTTGAAAACCTTCGGCAAGAATAATCCAAGCAAGCTGGTAATATTCAAAACCTTGAAACTTTTGGGATTATGAGAACTAATTGACACGTTGACAATGAAAACTCCAACAACATTGAAAAAATCTCACCAAAATTTTCAAGACTCCCCATTTCAGTCTTAGACTTCAACTTTTTCATCACTTAAAAATCACCAAGATCATCCAAGAGTCCAAGAAGGTAAACAAAACAAAAATCTTATCAACGGGTATCTGGATGCAAGGGTAGACAGAAAACATGTAATAAATTCAACAAGAATAGGCTTGTTATGTTTGATCATCATTTCCATGTAGATGCTTACATTTTTATTTGGGATAACAACTAACAACGAGGATGAGGTCGTGTTTTTAACCATCTTAACCAAAGCATCAATATTTTTTTCAAAAGAAAGGATTTTGGAGGATATTTTTCTTACTGGAACCATCAGTCCAATCCAGTCCAATTTGTAAGGTGTTCTTGTTTAAAATTTGGATGAATTGGATGAGAAAGTATTTTGTTATAAGCTTCAGTGTTACAAGCAAGACTCCATTCTGTCTGCAAAGTACTTTTAACTCAGCCCTCCATAACTTTATTACCATTTCTAAGGACACCTTCCCCTAAAATAAAATTAATGCAGACTAAAGCCCCTAATGAGGATGGGTTGGAGATCATCTGAAAGACGTTGCCCAAGAAAAGGTCACAAAAATTGTCCATGGCTACACCTCCACCCCTTTGTCTCGTTTGTATGATATTAGTTAAGAGAGGATTATTAGAAAAACTCTATCTATTGTTTTAGAAGAATAATGAATAATTGGAGCTATCTTTTGCTGTTCAATTTTATATTTTATAATTCTAATCTGTGTTTTAGAATTATCTTACTCTTGATCATATGATCTAGTATTACAGAAAGTTTAATATTGAAATAAAAATTGGAGGTAAGATTGTGTGTAATTTTTCCCTCCAAAACTCATAATATCAAGGGTATAAATGCCACAAGATGCTTTGTTTTTCATTTTAAATTCTTGGAAAGCTTTATGGTTTTAGTCAAGTTTCTCGTAATGTCTAAGCTACTTAATTCCAAAAATTAAAGTAAATTGTGAAATGAATCAATGAAAACCCTTTTTACAATTTCATCACAAATAAGAACAATCTCGGCCTGGGTTTAAATGTCCTCTTCAGTGGGTTCCGATTAAGTGATAAATTAATGAAGCGATCACACGTTATTTTGTGGAAAATATTTTGAATCATATTAGATTTATTGGTCAACTGTGTGTCTAAGAAATATGTTTTAGTTTGGCAGCACATGCAGAACATGGATCCTTGTTATCATATTTAGATGTTATTCGTCCTATGTGTGATGAGATTACCAATTATTGAAAAATATGTTCCAATGTTTTTTTTTTCAATAATAAATTTTTAACCAACATATTATTTAAGTTCTATGTTGTGTAACTAATGCAGATCAATAATTTACATTGAAGCCTACCATTCACCTCTATTTTGAACATAATTTAACATGGTTTTGATAACTTTTTTCCTTCGCCTTCTTTATTGTTTTTTTCCGTCCTTGTTAGCATACCACTTTGGGCTAAAACCACTTTTATTTCCCTCTTGGATTAGCTTGAAGGTTTATAAAGAAAGTGAGAGAGAAGTAAATGCTCACCCTAATAATTTTTGATGGAAAAGTCTAGTTTTATAGATAAAACAAATTATAGTATAATATTAATCATTAAAAAAATTTGAAAAATTTACACCCAAAAATTAAGTTATGTAAAAAAATAAAATGTTGATTAGAAATAAATTATAGATAGCCAAATCTTATATTTATTATATGGTATTTTTTTATCTTTTTTCTTTTGAACTTCGATCAAACACTCTGGGTAGCCAAAATCTGTCAGAGTAGCAATAACCATCGAAAACACAAAATTAAGTTGAAATTCAAATATTGAATGATCCTTATCAGATTAAGAGGTTTCAAATTCTTGTGCTCTTTTAATACTTTTCCTGAAACAATATCTACAAATATCATTTGACATGAAGAATATGCTATAGTCAGTTTCCTTATAAAATCTAAATCTTTCTTCTTCCCTATGCTATCTTTAGATTTTTTTGTGTCCTTGGAGAAGAGTGTTTATATGGTTGGCAACCTTTAGGATGAGAAGACTAATAATTTTTATTTTTTGGTTTGTCTCATAATGACTTCATGATGGATTAAGCCTCTCTCTCTCTCTCTCTCTCTCTCTCTCTCTCTCTCTCTCTCTCTCTCTCTCTCTCTCTCTCTCTCTCTCCACACAATTCTCTATAAAAATAGTGATTTTTATCCTTGTAATTGATCTTCACATTGGTTATGGCAAGGCCTTGCCAAAATAAAGTCTTGTACTTGCCTATTGAAATGAAATAAAGATGGGTATTCTACCTCTTTCTTGAAAACTGTGAATTTGAGTATGTTGTATTGATGAGTGCTTAGTGACAGTGTTTTATTCTTTCTATTCATCCTTCATGTTCATGCTTTATGCAAGTTGTACCTCTCACAGGTCATATTAATTGTTTTAATTATTTTTCTAAGATACATAAATGATAAACTATTAGTATTTCTAATAACACCTCTTAGTTTATCATCATATTACCTTTGCAACCTCTTAATCCTTCATATTGAAACACTAATGTGATTAGTATTATTTTGGAGTAGCATAATCAAATTGTAGTCTAATGTTTCATAGTGCATCTTCAACACGCTGAGGACTTCATGTTTGGTGTATCACCTTCAACTTATATTATTTTTAGTATTGGTTTCTCTCTTTTCCATGTCAATCATATAGTGTAGTTGATTATTTTAGGTGTTGTAATTTTGGGAGCTAACCTAAAATATACAAGTTTGACTCACTTTTAGGTAATCCATAACCTAGGGTCAATACAAATACATAGCTCAAAGAGAGACGGATTGAATCACCCTCTCATAGGGTGCATTTTTAACCTATAAGAATTAAGTTTCATATCTTACCTCATGAATTGCACCTTGTTTGAAATATTTTTGTTAACAACTATACATCACCACCTTCTTTATTAACCACATGTTATTTCTTTTGATAAATCATTTTTCTTCTCGTCATGAGTTTTTCTTCATTATTTATTGCTCCAACTTCAATAATTTACTCATCAATTAGTCTTAACTAAATTCACTCTTTGGTGATCTGCGTTCCTCCTTTCTTGATCTTGGTAGTGTAGACACTCAAATACATTATGGCCTTCTTATCCACATCTGTAAAAAATAGAAGACTTACGTTGATTTTTTAACCATCCTCTACCACCACCATAGATTCATCCTCTCTGAAAACCTCTTTTTATTTGTTGGTATTGAAACCCTTGTCTAATATCTTCTTGCCTTTATGACCCAGGTGATGATTCTACTCATGTGGTAAAAACCCACCTTTATTTGTATTAAATCCACTTAATCCCCTTATTGGAGGGGATTGTCCTCTCTTTGGCCCAATAAATGTTCTTCAAAAATTCTATCTATTTTTTAATTCTACCTTCAAAGATAACTGATAAGTTTCCTCCATGCAAAGTATTTTATACATGCTTAATTTATCTTAAATAGAAAAATTAAAACCATTTATATACCATGTGGCCATACTTTATTATATTTCATCATGATCCACATGTATAATTTTTTTTTAAAACTCATTTGTATACTCTTGTATGCTATGATCCTTCTATCTTAAATTTTGAAATCTTTTGTATATGATTTGTGCATAATCTATTGGAAGAAATTTCTCTCTCAAATTCTTCTCCATTTTTTTCCATGAGTCAATCTTCACTTTACCTTTTTTTTTTAATGATTCCATCAAATCATTGTATCACCCTTCAATTTCATGCATGCAAACTTTACTTACTAATCTTCTCTCATAGTTCTCCATTTGAAAAACTTCTCCAAACTATTTATCCAATCTATCAATTCCTCTGGTTTTAAGCTTCCTCCATAATCTATAATGTCAACCTTGATGCCTTCATTCCTTCCTTCTAACTCTCTAGCCATCCTCTCTTCCATTGATGGTGGCTATTTTTTTACTCCTCTTGTAGAATTTATTCTTCATGATCGGTGTCATCTCTACATAATCTTTTGCTCTTTATTTGTCTTTTATTTAAAACAATCTTAGTTAAATATTCTACTTTTATCTATAGCTCTTACACATCCAAGATTTGAACTTGGTCTGATACCAAATAATGAACTCGAATACTATCAATATAAAAAATTACCAATAAGCAAAGATTTTGAATAAATAACATGTATTGATTCATATTGAATCATTAAAATAATTACAAACCATCCATAAATAAGCCTCAACATAGAATTGGAATTGACATGCAAGATTTGGAATTTGAAAAATAAATAAAATTTGCCCTGCTTTTTAAAAAACTGCTATTTTTAGTAACTTTTACATGCAAGTGCATACAGCTCTAAAAATATCCAAAAATAAACTAAACACTAAAAATAACTTATCAAATGAATTTTAACTAAATTTTAAGTCCAGTTATAAAAATAGACAATTTCTAAAATTAGAAAAACCCAAAAATAAAGTTAAACTGCAATTTCAGACTCTTTAATGTTCACGTATGGCATCCAAAAAATATTGAAAAATGTCCCATTAGTAGAAGGTCTAGTTATAGATGCATTGAAATTTTCTATAAAATCATTTGGCATGAATATGGTATCAAATGGAACTATAGATCAACGTTATGACACCCATAAGTTTGCCGTCTTTTTCTACATCAAAAGTGTACATGCCCCCTTGTTGAGACTTTTCTAGAGGTTTTGAACTAAAAAAATTTGAGAGTGATCATATCTTAATTTGAAAACCTTTGAATGCTCTGAGTTGAAAAGATTATGTTTTGCAACTCTCATTTGAGTGTGTATAAGAATTTGTAAAATATTTTTAAGGATATAACCATGCACTATGGCTCAATACATTTTAAAAAAATTCAATCATATTTGTTGAGTTCCACTAGACTCTCACATGGTCCACTTGTTAGTAAGATGAATCACACCATTGCGAATTGATCTAGATCTCAGCTATATATTTTTTAACTTTGAAACCTGAAACTTGAAACTTGAAACTCGAGATTTAAAAGACCATGCTAATAGTGTGAAGATTAATGAAGATCATGCCCCTATATCTATTCTATATTGAAATTTTATTTTAATTTATAAACCAAAACTTATAAACTTTACCACTTTTGAATCCTTTTAAACTTTTGAAAATTTTCAACTTGTCTCTTTTTAATTATTTGGAATTTTTAATTTTTCAACAATAGTAATCAATGCTGATGCATGCCACATAACCCCATAATCTGAAAATATTAAATAATATTTCTATTTGAAAACTATAACTTGTCCTAATGCTATTTTTTTTCTCATAAATCTTGAATGTTCTAAATTAATGACCCCCTTTTGAGATGAGAGATAAATTTTTCAAGTCACTTATCCCAAAATAAATCATACCTAAAATATATGTAATTTTTAATATTTGAAATTTATTGCATTTAAAATATTGAATACACCATTGAATTGTAGTTTGAAACATGTGTTGGAAAGATATATTATTGAAGCATAGAAGTAATGCATGAATGATATGCATCATGGCACTAAAGTAAGAGTAACACATATAAATGATGCATAATAGGAATCATGGAACCATATTAAATAGATATATTGCATGATATTATTATAACATCATATTAGAAATAAACAATCATATAAATAATGTTATCCAATGTCATGCACAAGGCCTAAGATTCCACATACAAGGGACATATAGATTGTCCCATAACACACAAGTCCATGTGCCTCACACAAATGGCATAGTAGTGACATACAATAAATAATTTGAACATAAAATGCCAAGGGACACATACATAATATGTAAGTTTAACCTATCATGTAATAATGTAGGAATGAAAGTAAAGTATGTAGCAAATGAACTAGTATAGATCCATCATATGTATAAATTGCATTGTTATCAAATAACAAATTTCATATAATACATTTATAAATATTGAGTGTGTAACAAAACATTGTATGTATTTAAACATGGTCAAGGGATTGTAGATAAATACAACTTGTAAAGTTATTCATATATAATGAATATATGCACTCAATTTAGTAATATTTTTGAGTAATTAGGGAAGCCCGACGTCAAAAAATCATATGAAAGTATGTCTTATATCACACTCAAGTACCTCATAAAAACATTATGTATTGAAATACAGAATATGATATCTACTTAATATGGAATAAATAATGAATAAAAAGAATTAAGCAAATGACATTTAAAAAATATTTTAAGATCTAATTTTGAGTTTTTGAATATATGTGTGTGTGTGTGTGTGTGTGTGTGTGTGTGTGTGTGTGTGTGTGTGTGTGTGTGTGTGTGTGTGTGTATACACATGCGCACGCGCACACACACACACACACACACACACACACACACACACACACACACACACACACACACACACATATGTATGTATGTATATATGTATGTATATGTGTGTGTGTGTGTGTGTGTGTGTGTGTGTGTGTGTGTGTGTGTGTGTGTGTGTACATGTGTGTGTGTGTGTGTGTATGACTTTTTTTTAAGTATATGCAAATTTTCAAATTGTTTGAAAAGGTTTGAATGTTATATCAATATAGTTATAATAACCATGTAAATGCATGTTGTTTAATGTATTTTTAATAGTTTTTCTTTCGAGTGTAACTTTTTGATAAGCTCATACACTTAAAATTTTAGTGATTACAAATGGATTAAACTAATTGGATTTGAATTTTATTTTATTTCATTTTTTAGCATTGTTTTTTTTTAAAATTAAATTTATAAAAAATATCACCAAATTGAATTCCATGATCAAAATTTTTATTCCATATATGCTCTTTTACCACATGCTTGATAGATTTTTAAATGTTTTAAGATCTTATTTATGTTTCTTCTAAAACATTTCTAATTATTGTAATTTTTTTTCCCAATGCTCATTTTATTTTATAATATCTTCTAATTGTACTTGTTAAGATGGTATTTTAATTTTGAGTGGGAATATAGATTGTGTCATATAAACAATAGAGTAAGGTGTGGTGCTTTAGTGATTGAGCGAGATCAACTATGTGCTGAACTTACATGATAACAGATGCTGCCATTTATGAGGACATTGAACTTAGTTGAAACTATTTTTATAGAGTAGGTTCCACTTTAAGGCAAGCATGAAACCATTTAAGAGTGTTTGGAAGAATATTAGGCTCATGATAGGAGAAGATTGAAATCAAGGTTATAAGATGGAGGTAATGCCTCCACCTCATGAACACCCCACCTAATGAACACCAATGTTGGATGATAAACATATTAATTATTTATATTGATTATGCATGTGTTATTAAGGGTATATTATTGATTAACATATATATAATATATAATAATTTATAATGTAATTAAATTTAAAAAAAAATAAATTTATATAATTATATTTCAACAATTTGATAGCATTTTTTCAATTTTTTCATATTTTATTTTTGAAATATAAAATTAGTAAAAAAATTAAATTATATAAACTTTATATAGTTTTCTCATATGTAAATTTACATAAATAATTTATTCGATAATATTTTGACATTTTAATGTTACAAACATTTCATTACCTCTACCAAATAAATTGATTTTTGAACTTGAAATTAAATAAGAAAATGTAATGTGAAATGTTGTAATGGTCGTAATTATCTAATTTTCTAAATAAAAGTTTTTTGAAATTTATTTTTTGATGTAATTTTTTTTTTAAAATTCTGATTATATTCTGAAAACAACGTTGTAATTATTATGAAACAACATTTGGTGGACATCATGCATGTGAGAATGTTAATTTTCGAAACAATCTTTCAAATTTAAATGATCATAAAAAATACATAAAGATTATATGATTTTGATTTCCAGATTTGGTTTAATGCATTCCAAAAAGGGTCATGAAATTGACCTACAAAATTTATAACTAATAAAAGAGTCTCCCATTACTAGGCTCTCCTCTCTTAATGTTTAGTATATATATATTTTTAATGTTTATTGAATTAATATTTAAAATGTTTATATATTTATAGAATATTTGAATTGAAATTAAAATTATATTAGTATCTAAATGGACATCCAACACGAACACATAAAAAATAATGAGTAAGGTTCATATAGACAAGATGATTTGGACACATAAATTGAGGTAGGGGAAACACTTAGATAAGAGACAATTAGACATTTAAAAGGTGCAGGGGAAGATATGTGGTATTTGAAAGGCGTATAAATGTAATAATAACACTTATTTTAAATTAATAATTGATAAGTATAAGTTATCTAATAAATATATAAACAATTACTAATCAATATTTAGAGTTATATTTAATGTTTACAATAAAAAAAGTTTTATTATTATTATTATTATTATTATTATTATTATTATTATTATTATTATTATTATTATTATTATTATGTCAATAAGATGTGGGTGAGATGGTCAAAGTAGTTTGGCTATACTCAATTTCATCTAGGTTGAAATGTCGATAGTATTTTAGATCGGTTGTGATTGATGGAGATGGTTGTAGGACTCATCCTAAGGCTCACAATAGCTTTGATAATATTTGCAGAACTATATAAAACCATAATGATCATAATAATGCTTGTAAAACTATTTATAACCGTTGTAATAATTGTAATGGGATGTGAGCCTCTCATTTATATTCCAAATTTTAAAAAATATTCAACTTCATATAACTATTTTTAAACTTACTTTCTATAATAATATTAAGAGAAGATACTTTGTATTTCATTTTAAATTCTTTGAAAGCATTATAATTTTAGTCAAGTTACTCGTAATGGCTAAGGTATTTCATTCCAAATATTATTTAGTCAATTTTCTCATATTCAATAAATACTTTTTTACAATTTCATCACAAACAGTAATAATCTAGGCCTGGGTTTAAATATCCTCTTCAATCGGTTCTGATTTAGTTGTAAATTAAAGAAGCGCTAACATTTTACTCTGTGAAAAATCTTTTAAATCATATTAGATTTATTGGTCAACTGTGTGTCTAAGAAATATGTTTTAGTTTGGCAGCACATGCAGAACATGGATGCCTGTTATCGTATTTAGATGTTATTCATCCTATACAAATAGCTTTGGAATAAATCAGCAATTATTGAAAAACATGTTCATATGTAATGAGATTATTTATGCCAGGTATTTTTATGCTCTGCACAGAAGTTTTCAGATTGAGATTCTTTGACTTGCTTTTCTCCTGTGACAGAATACCCAAGCTCATTAGTTACAGATTGTGCCATTGTTTCTTGTTTTAAAGGCATCTTAAAATTTGTTTAATGGAGTTAGTCTGTTGATGGACGTTCGGTTTGTGTGTTTGATGGACACCCCTGTCCATTAAGACAGATCGTCTTATCATAATGGTATTTCTGGATTGACTTCCTGAACCCTTTTCTTTATGATAAAACGAAATGCATGTTTAGATTTATGCCACCAAAAATCCAAAAAACGAATAATGTTTTTGATACAACCAAGATTTGGTTTGACTGTTGTGACATTAGTGTCTACGCTGTATGGATAGAGGTGACGGTCTCCATTGGAGCGCTATGTTGGAAAACCGTTAGCACATAAAATAAAGGGCCAATGTTTTTTTTTTAACAATAAAATTTTAATCAACATCTGATTAAGTTCTATGTTGTGTAACTAATGCATATCAATAATTTGCATTGAAGCCTACCGTTCACCTTTATTTTCTACATAATCTAACATGGTTTTGATATTTTTTATTTTCTACATAATCTAACATGGTTTTGATATTTTTTCTCCTTCGCCTTCTTTATTGTTTTTTTCCATCTTGGTTCGCATACAACTTTGGGCTAAAACTACTTTTATATCCCTCTTGGACTAACTTGCAAGGTTAAAAAAGAAGTGTGAGAGAATAAATGCTCATTTAATATTTTTGAATTGAAAAGTCATTTTTATTAATAAATAAAATTGTAATATAAAGTTTTTGATATTGGTAAGCGGTTTTTTTTTATAAGGGGAACTTGGTAAAGCCCACCTTCTTTACCGTTGAGTCACCATCACAAAGGCAAAATTGTAGTATAATGTTAATCATAGAAAAAAATTGGTGAAAAAGTTAAATTCTAAAAGTTAAGCTATACAAGAAAATAAAAAGTTAATTAGAAAGAATTTTATATATGGCCAAATCCTATATTTATTATATGGCTTTTTTTGCTATTTTTATTTTGAACTTTGGTCTAGCACATTGGATGCCTAAAGTACATTGTATTAACAATAACTATCATAAGCATAGGTTTAAATTGAAGTTCAAATATTGATTGATCCTTATCAGATTCAGAAGTTTTAGAATCATGTGCTCTTTTGAAACCTCCACCTGAAATAATATATGTGGATATCATTTAACAAGAATAATATGCCATAGACAATTCTCCAATAAACTCTAAACCTTTCTTCTGCCTTTTGCTCTCTTTAGATTTTTCTATGTCCTTATTGGAGAAGAGAGCTCACATGATTTCCAACCTTTAGGATGAATAGACTTATCCTTTTTATTTTTTGGCTTGCCTGCATAAGGACATACTCCCTAGAGACGACTAATTTGGTCACAAGAATGAGATCTGACGACAATGTTTTCATAATCCAAAGTTTGTATCCAAAGTATGTTGCAATGTTTCAACTAGATTCTATGAGGGAGACCTTTGCGAAGGCCCACCCCCACATAAATATGGGCATACATATACAACCCTTAGACCATTCAAAATATATCTTGATGATTTTTTCAAGCGGGTTAACAATAGTTTCAATTGCTGATAGGTAACAGAAGGAAAGATGGAGATTTTAGAACTGAACCCAAACTGATATTTTGGACACCATTATTGAGGGATCAAAATAAAAAATTCAAGGATAACAAAGAACGTAATTCTTCTCCAAAACCAAGGTCCCTCCTAAAAAACTATCTGATAATACTTGGGCTCAAAAAATGTACTATGAAATATCATTTATAACATAAATGAATTTCACAATTATTAGACTAGGTAGCATATGCCCATTTATGTAAATCTTCTAAGTGAGGACAAAACCTATTAAACCTACAAATAACTATATAATCTTCAAAGGAATAATTGTCCTATTTATCTTACAAAGAAATATCTCCACTATAGGTACTTCATGTGATTTCTTTGTAATGTATGAACTAAGAGAAACTAAAGGTGAAGGCAAGGGAGCCTTAGGGTGAGCAACATCTTTGTAGGAAAAATAAAGGTTTTGTTTCCTTAATCTACTAGCTCAAAAAAAATTGTGGACGTCGTATTACAAGTAAAAAGAGTGATTGAATGAACAAAAGGCTAATTGAGGACCATAGCTGCATTAGGGTTCTGCGACGTTACTATCCTACTAGGTTTTACAATCACCGCATTGTCTACATGCTAACAATAAAGAGCTTGTGCCCACAATTTTATCTTAAAAACACCCTTACCCAACATTTCATTTATAATATTTTAATAAATTCATTCTATTAATATATAATTTTTGAAAATATTCTAAATACAAAATTGAAATTTTATTTTTTAAATTATATAATTAAAGGACAAGACCTTCACCCATTGTAAAATCATTCATTTAAACTAAGTGAAACGCTAGAATTAAATCAAAACAAAGTAAAATGTAAAGCAAAACTACACTAAAAATCAACATCAACTAAAAATACTAGTACCATTTCATAATAAAAAATTTAAAATAAGGCAACGACAGATTTTTTATCTATTTTATTTAAAAATGGAAATAAACAAACAAACCATCCAAAAAACTAATTTATACATCCAATTCCTAACACTATTTGTGTTGAAATTGTCAATCTTACTCGAATTGCATTAAAATGCACATTTTAAGTGAAAATCCATAAAATGTCCTAAATGGTTTGAACTTGTCATTTAAAAATGCCAATTTAGGTCAAAGTATCCCTAAATAGGGTAATGCAATTTATGGGCTAAGTAAGTTTGATGAAATCATTTTGAGTCAAAATGACCATTTTGCCATTTACTTCTATGGATCATTGTTTTCTACTACATTCATTAGTACACATCATGTACCTTTATTATTTGTTGTTGGCAACATCCTTAATACGAATACAATTCCAATGCATCTAGTGTCACCTTCTAATTCTTCTTGAGTCAGATTATGACCCCGTAATATGACTTTCTGACCATTTTGATTATTTGAGGGTCAATTTTCAAATAATTGCACAAATGTTGATTAACCTTGTTTAAGGCTAATTAATCCAAATCAAGAGCTTAATTATATTTTCTATAAGAGTTGTTGAATATTTATTTCTAAAAAATTGTTTCTTATTATTTGCATCACCTAGTGACATGATCTATGGGGTGGTATCCATCAAGCCATAAGTGCATAAAATATCAGGATTATGGGTCACCCATGCCTAGTTAATGCCTCCCATGTCTCTTCAATGCCCCTTATTCCAAGGTCATCTTGAGGATAATTATGGATTTAATTCCAAATATTATAATTATTCTCAACCACACATATTCATCTCAAGATGGATGGTTCAGGTTGATCCTGACCAATCTCAAAAATCTATAAATAAAGAGGCCATGGAAATCATTTCCAAGCTATTTTGGTACAAGGTTATTATGATCAAATATCTCCAAAGCTTGATCATTACAAAGTTATAATGCTAAATTATTTCCACAAAGATTCATTGATAGGATAGTTTAGTGATTTACAATTAAGAGCCTAGGTTTTATGGAGTGTTCTTGAGGCATTGGAGGATCTTACCACCATTGTTGACAAAGATAAGGATGCTTGATCAAGGGAGAACATATTTTTGAGCCACATATGTATGGTGAATCCGTTTGGGAAGGTAATATGGTGATTTATTTCTTTCATTTATTTTTTGCTATCCTTTGTAATTTCCACAAGAAGAGATAGGCTTCGTTAGTTAGTTCTTTATGCATGTTTCATGATTTATGGACTAATGCTTGACTAACTTACTTTGTAATCCTCTCTATATCTTGGCCTTCCTGGTGGGACAAGACACATATCACATCTAAATGATATCCTTTTGTAACCTTAAAAAACTTATTTGAGCTCTTAAAACTCTTGCAAATTAAATTTTTAACTTTATTTTTCCATTTTTGGTTGCCATGGTTTTTACACAATAACTAATGTCGATAGAAATACCAATTTTGGTTACTGACTTAACCAACGCCGGTTAGTAGAACCAACATTGATTATATTTTCATTAGGCATAACTAATGTTGGTGGTATTGACTAACATCAGTCACTATGTTTTTCAAAAAACATAGACCCGAGACCTACTTTTCCAAAGTTTCTTGTTTAAAACTCAAAAGAGCTTCAAAGAGAAAGGAAATGCTAACAATTTTAATAGAGGATCAAGTTTAAAATTTGTTTAAAAAATGTTTGAATCACAAAAAATTTAGGTATTTCTGGTGAATGTTCTCAAAGTTTAAAACTAAGACCAAGTGGTCAAATGAACACCACCAAACATTTCATTTAGGTTTAAAATTGAACACAATTGTTAATTCTTGTTTGGAATAGTTGATTAGATTAATCTTGTTTGACAAAAAGAGATATGTTGCATGTATGTTCTTTCATTTGTCCCCTATATGGAACCCTTGGAATCAAAAGTGCCATTCATATTGCAAAAAGCTTAGTCTAAGGATTAGAAAGAAAGTTGTCTAAATCACTCCCCTAAAAACTTGTTAAAGTTTTGGTGATCTTGAAAATGACCCTAAAGTCTTTCTACTTTCATGCTTTCTTTTTTTTCTATGCAATTTGGATTACAAGGGGGACTTTATCACCTCCCACAAGTTCATTAAAGAAGCTTTGACCCAGGGTTTCATCTCCTAGCATTGAATTCATTTGACTCTTTTTAAAGTTGTACTTAGGACATAGTGGCACTTTGGACATCACACTACACTGAATGAATAACAAGATGTAGTGGTTGCATAAAGGACTAGACCTTTATGTAACAAGCTGAGTGACAAGGACCCAAACTCAATGCTTTTCTTTGCATTATTTGGCATGAAAGTCATTGTGCAATTGATTCCCATAGAATGTTTGAAACTTGAAAGTTTAATAGACTCCACTTTGACATGCCTTGTCAGTTTGAACTTAAGACATTTATTGTTTATCTTTAGCTTACTTGGTCTTGATTTATGTCTAAACTGCTTGTTAACTCAATAAACATAACCAAAACACATTGTCCTCAATTTGTCTAAGCAAGGGAGGTGTTACGTTGTCCAAATAAAAAATTCATCTTTTCCTTGTTCAATTTGTTATCAAAAGCTTTGTGTCATGACATCTATTTGGCACAGTCATGCTACCCAATTGAGTCTAGAAATTTTACCCAATTTGTTTAAATCCTTCATTTATGATCCACATTCAAAATTGAACCTTTCTAAGTTCTAGGAGTTGGTGCATTAAAGTGGCTTCACCATTTGTTCACTAAGGTTATTTTGACTTGGGTTCAATTTTCTATTTAGATTGAAGGTCATTTATTAAGACTCAAAATCACATTATCATCTTGGTGGACTCAAGTTATCTTGTGTGTCTCTTATGCTTTGGGTCCTATAACATATTTTATCCTACTAGAATCATGTGGCAATGTTGTGTTACCCATTTGGTCCTAGTTTTATACTTAGTGATTCATGTATGTTTTTACATCTTGAGTTGCTTAGTTCATTTTGTTTTCTTTGCAATCTATAGAGCTTTCCTCTAAACTTCTGTGGTCAACTTGTCAAAGCTGAAACTAGCTTTTGTAATGTGGATGTGTCAAAAAGATCTAGGCTTTGGTGTACTAGTTTTCACCTTGGGTCTTTGAGTTACCTTACTCTCATTCAATCTATACGATTTAAATTTTACCAAAGGTTGAGTAATTTCATGAACCAAATCTTATAAAATTGTGCATGGTTTCAAACCACCCTCCCTTATAGTCTCATTAGTACCTTAGTTATTTGTTTAAAAAAGAGCCAAAGCATACTTTGATTGGTTGGCGCACATAGGTCCAAAGTTAGTCAAACACATAGAGCAGCTCTTTTTAGACATGATTGAAAGGTTCACGCGTAGTAGGGCCTCTTATGGCCTTAGTTATGAGGATGAGAAATTTTATGATGGTCAAGATAACCCCATTTTTTTTTATGATATCCTCATAATAGTAGGATTTGAAGATGATTATAATGAATATCAACTCCAAGAAGATCAAGATGAAGTCCTTCTTAGATTGATAGAATCAGGTCCTATACTACCTTTTGATTTTCCTACAGAACAATTTCATACCTTGGTTAGAGAAGGAGAACAATAATGGCAAGAGAAAGGTTTTTCACAAATAGACATACCTTCTTCTAACAAAGGAAAGGAAATACGAATAGAGTCAAAACCCACAAATCTGGATGTTCTAGCTAAGATCAAGATAATAAATCAATGATATACATATCAACTTGTCATAGACTTAGATTACTCCCTATTTGCCACTTGATTTCACAATAAAGCTTTGAAAGAACATGAAGATATGGTGGAAAAAATGTAGCAAATATTGGATGAGAACATTACCATAGTGGATCAAGGTAATCTAAATGAATAGTTGAAGTCACAAGAGACCTTAAAAGATGCTCCATTTGACACAGAACATATATTATTCAATCATCAAGAACTTCTTATTACTTTACATACTCAGAAACCCAAACATTCAGTTTGAATTGAGGAAATCCCTCAAACAAACAACAGATTGGTAAATAAACATAGACATTTCCAAAATCAATAAAATCTAAAACAACCAAATTCAGGGAATGTTTTACAATCCAAGAATCAATGTCCTATGTTCTCAACTCAAGTAGTAAATCAGAACCAAATCATAGATCAAAAGGTATACGCTCCCTACAAATCTATACAAAACTAGGGGCACATTCCACCGCAACAACAACAAAACTAGGGGCACATTCCACCCCAATAACAACAAAACTAGGGGCACATTCCACCATAATAGAAATAGGACATACAACACATTCCAACCCAAAAACAATTGAATTAGGGGTACATTCCACCCCAATAAGAACAAAACCAAGGTCACATTCCACCCAAACAATAATAAAATGAGGGGCACATTCCACCCCAACAACAATAGAACCAGGGGCACATTCCACCCCAACAACAAAAGAACTAGGGGCACATACCACCCCAAAAACAACAAAACTAGGGGTACATTCCATGATCATGGTTGGGTAGAGTGATCATGAACTATGATAGTATGGGATATCATAGTGTACTTCATCTTACATGTATATACTAAGGTGGTACATAATGTAGATGTATATTTGGATTCTCACCTAAATTGATTGTTTTAATGATTTTTTTGGTTGTTACTTAAGCAATATATTCATAACAGTTAGCAAGACAACCAAGCAATATAATGTTGTGAGTATAAAAAATTGATAGGTTTGACTGTTATGAACTGTATGTATCACTTTATTTTGTATACCTAGCTATGTATATCATGTGATTTTATTTAGAACTAGGAATGTGGATTCGTTCATCATTGCTTATATCTAGGTCTATATGTGAGAGTGTTTGGGTAAGTACACAAGCCTATATTAGCAATATGTTATGCTAGAGTGTGTCACTTAGCTTTGGGATTGTAGACTTGAGATTTAGAATCTCATCTATGTCACAAGTAGTTTATTTCCTTGTTTGGCTTAGAGTGATAACCCCTTCAATGGTGATGTATCATAGAGGAGACCATCACATTTGTAAGGAGAACTACATCAGACCCTTATTCTAAGGAGAAGATATGTAGGATACCCAAGTTGGGGTGTGGGCATCAGGTCTAGATCATTAGGCTAGAATAGGGTAGACTTGATTACATAGTAATTCAAGCAAGTGGTTAATTCTATGTTCAATGTTTAGTTCAAAATAAATGTTTTATTTTCTAATTTCAACTAAGAGGGTTGTTTCATGAGGTATCTCAAAATCCTAGAATGTTACAAGGGATAATACTTGGAGTGATCTAACAAGGGTTGATAAAGGTTGAGGATATTTGTGTTGAACTTTAATCAAATGAAAATCCTCTATCATAGCTTGATAGTGTTGGGGTAAGGTTTGAATCAAGTCATACAAGGTCATCTTCATCAGAGTTTGGTGAAGTTGTTTGATAATTGACTTAGGTATGAGTCTATATTGGTTGGATTGGGGTATGCCTAAGATAGAAATCTTGGGATTTGGTGAAGGTGATTGGGGTGCTCCCATAGAAGAAGGATATGTCTAATCGATGGATACTTTGGCTTTCCCTTTATTTTTTAAATTTTTTATTGATTGACCACATGGATGGTGTTGATTTGGCATGTATGTGGATTGGTAGGTTACTTCGGTTCATTTATACTCTTTTATGAGAGCTTGGAGATAGGCTTATGTGGGGTTGAGATAATTGGTTTTTGGCTTAGAGTTGGTCTAAGAGGAATTACCTATATAAAAATATCATCTACCTCACAAAGTTTATAGATTATGTCTTGAATATATTTACAGTTATCAATGTCATGTCCAGGTGTCCTATGGTATGCACAAATTAAGTTATCATTTAAGCATACTAGTTTTGGGCTAAGAGGGTTGTGTTAAAGGTACATTCACTTTAAGGGGGGGGGGGGGATAAATCAGTGATGTTAGATAATCCAATTCAATTCACAAATATCAAACATTCAACATACATGAACTTGATCAAGTAACATAAACATGAAAGCACATACTTCTAAAACATACATAAGAGTATCAATCGCATGAACACATCATATATGTTGCAAACCTTTTTGGGGGATAAAACCCAATAAACCTTGATATATGGAATACAATACTATAAAAAAAGATTCAACATTTAGAACAACACCAACTAATCAAGGAACACCCATCCCTTAGTTTAGCGAGGCACTAATCCCATAAGGAGCTACTACCCCTATTTAGCTGAGCACCCACAACAACTAGACCTTTAGCAAGATTTACATTTCAAGGAGGAACTAACCCCATAGGAAAATAAGAAAACACTTATATACTTGAACAAACTAACTTAAACACCTATTTATACTTTTCAACTGATGATGATCACCTTTGTCTGCACTCTTCACCTCTAATCTCTCTCAAGTTGCCTATAAGGCAAACTTGCTCAAATTGCCTCTTCTAGGCTCATTAACTCTAATGACCTATGTGTCCTTTTGCATCAAACTGATCAAATAAACATGTATAATATATTTCACACTCTAATGGTCCTAAATAACTCGTACCTTCTCTTTCAAAGGTTCTCTACTTCGCTTGAATCCACTCACACATAACTTTCACATTTAGTTCAATTAGACCTTGTACTTATACCACTCTCTTTATTTAAATCATCTTGGTTAGATAAAATGATTTACATATTTAAAATACACTTAACATAGGTCCATATACATATTACATGTGATAAACACACTCTTCATAGGTCGGTCATTTCTTGATTAGCCTCAATCCAACATTAGGTCTTGGTGAGACCTAAATTTATTAGGCCTTCATACTCATACATTACATGTGAGACTACTTGGACCACCTTCATCCTTTACCTATTGAGTGTGGAGCCCTTTGGGGATATCACATGAAATTAGGAGTATATTTTGGGGCCTAGAGAGCTCTACAAATATTGGGAGCTTAGTTTTCCCTACTCCACCTTTTATGGAACCTTACTTCACATGTGAATGGAATATTCCTTGTTTTATCTAATTTTTATGTTTCCATGTTTTATGAAGTTAGTTGTTATGTGCCTATTTTACATTTTAAATTACTTGATCTAAGGGATTTGGTTGTTCATTGGAAAAGGGGATGCCTTCCTTATTTCAGGGAGTTGGTTATGATCAGATGTTGGAAAATGTGCCTTTAAAAGTGGAGAGACAAACTTCGAGTGTTCCTATTTAAATGGGATGTTGGATGAGATTGATGAGGTGGAACTAAGGTGTATTTTAGTGGATGATGTTTATCTTGGATAATCATGACAAGATTCTCCTCTTTTTGTGGATTTTCCCTCTTTTTCTATATATACAGGGGTGGTGTGGCCTTTAGAGGTTGATGGTTTATTTGCAGTGTGTGGCTTTGAAAACTAGAGTCAAAGTGTAGATGTTTTTAAAAAGTGCAGGTGTTTATTTTAGGGTGTGATATAGAAGCTTATGAGATATAGTATCGTGTAGGTGCAGGTGAAATTTCAACATTTATTTGTGCAGCATTTTCTACAGGGGATTTTTTTCTATCTTTGTGAGAGTTCATTGTAATCTTATTTTTTAGATTACAATTTTATTTGAGGATTTTTATGGTGGATGTATCCCACATTTGGTGAACCAAAATAAATATATGTTATGTGTGTGATTTATATTTTTTATCTTCATTTTATGCTTTCATATTATCTTTGATTTGAGGAATGTTTCCATGATGCATGTTAATGTATAATTTGGATCTGATTTATGGTCATATTAAATCTGGTTTAATGTTTTTTTCATTTATAACATTACAAATGCTTAAAAAAATAAAAAATATATCCAATAAACCCTTTATTAAAATTTTATGGGTTTTTTCCACCTGAAACACCAAATCACACCTTGAACCTACCAATTAGGTCTAGTCACTCTTTAGACTTTCATACATAGAAAACACAGTCTCAAATATCAAAAGTAAAAAATATAATATTTCACATAGACATATGATTATATAATATGGGTGAACCCTTCAGGACCTCTAAATCACTTTAATACACATTATAAACTCCAACATAGGCTCTAAGCACTCAATTCAACTCTCTTAGAATGACCACTCAAACTAGTCAAATGTAGTCAAAATATAGTTATACTATTTTAAATATCCCCATTTGATTAGGGGAAAATATGATAAAAAATTAATTTTAATGGAACTTTGAGACTTATTTTACATATTCATATTCATTTTTTTACTCATATATGCTTATAATACCTTTAACTTACATCTACAAGATGGTCACTCAAACTGTGAGTGTAGTCAATAAACATAGTCAACTTCTAAGCCTTTGTTCATACTAAATATGGATTTTTAAAACCTCATAAATAAATAAATATATTATTAATGAAGTATGAAACAATCTCCAATATATATTTCATCTTGAAACATCAAAATACTATCAAGAACTCTTTAATTACCCTTCTTGGGTTACTTACAAAAAAAGGTCAAACACACAGTCAACTTTGGAGCTCAAAATATAAAATTTTACAAACATTAAAATATTATAATCAACTTATATGGATGATTATTTCACTCATATTCAACTTTTATTTTTACACCACCATGAAATTCATCTTGGATCAAAATATATAGCTCAAACACTAAGCATTGGTTTTTCCTTCATTAATTTTAAATGCCAACAATTGCCGTGTAATGAAAATATTATAGACATGTGTCTTCATCTCATGTCCTTACACAAATTAATAAAACATGATTCTTTGATATATTTGAGAGTATATTGGTCTTTACCTTGCTTCACTCACCATTGATCATTGATATGCACTCCCATGATTAAGACACTTGGCACCTTCACATGCCTTCTGAGCACATTAACTATTTGACTCCAATGAACTTCCACCACTTTACAACCCCACATAAATTCTAAGCATACTTTGACATATTTAATAAATACATACCATTGGATCACTACCAATAAAATCATACACTCTATTAGATCCTTAACTAGTCATATTAATTTCTAGCCATAGGTCTTCATCACCCAATTAAACACTCACCGTTAGATATCCTCTTGTAAATTTGGCTAAGTATAGAAACTTAGTAAACTCTATCTACAATGAAAACTTGTATTAAACTCTTCTAGAAGGAAATACAATTGAATAAATCTCTCTTTCTTCTCACACCTCTCAGATGTACATATCTCTTTCCCTCAAGAGTTCTCTCTCACAATTACAAACACAATTCAGCTACTTGAATTGATTTCTACATCATACAAGCTATGAAGATCTGTCTCCATTATATAGAATTAGGGATCATGAATTATGCATTCACAACCATTAGATACACCTCCTAATCAAAGGCTCAAAACAATCCTACTAAAGATATATACGCAGACTCAAGACTAACACTTAATCTTATCATGCAAACAATCTGTTTCTCCCACGAAAATATAATTCTAGAATGCATAGGTGACCGACGTCAGTCCCTGTTTGCCTGCATATGACCGACATCAACTAATACATAATGAACATTGGTAGCCTCCAATCAATCCCTGACCAACCTCGGTGACTGTGTCAATATAGCAACCTTGCATTCACTCATTGGTGAAGCTTTTAGCTCCACATCTCAACAATCTCCCACTTGGAGATAAACAGTTGCACCTGTACCTGTACAACAACATCTTCTAGCTTCTCCATCTTTAAGCTCAATCTTGAAGACCAACAAAATTTGAATGAAGATTCGACTTCTCCTTTGTTATCAGCTTTGTTAACATATCAGCAGGGTTCTTATCTGTATGGATCTTTTCCAGCTTCAACTCACCATCCTCCAATACCTATCTAATGAAGTGGTACCTAAGCTGTATATGTTTGGTTCTTGAATGAAAGGCTGAATTCTTTGCCAAATGAATTACACTTTGACTATCACTATACAATCTGCAACTCTCATGCTCCTTTCCCAACTCTTCCATGAACCGAGTCATCCATATCATCTCTTTTCTAGCCTCTATGAATGCAATGTATTCTGCCTCTGTAGTAGACAAGGAAATAACCTTCTATAACTTTGAAATCTAGCTAACCACCATTCTGCCAACAGTGAACACATATCCTGTGGTGCTTCTCCTACCATCCAAGTCACCTGCCATATCTGAATCTACATATCCATGTAGAGAAGTGTTTGACCCTCCATAGCATAAATGCCTACTGATGGTCCCTCTCAGATATCTGAGAATCCACTGAACTGATTTCTAGTGTTCCTTCCTTGGATTGGCCATAAACTTGCTGACAACTCCCACTACTTGGGCAATGTTAGGCCTGGTACATACCATTGCATACATTAAGCTCCCAATTACTTAAGCATATGGAACTCTACTCATGTACTCAACCTCCTCATGTGATTTAGGACACTGTTCTTTGAACTATCCATCCATAGGTGTGCAAACTGGTTCTGCATCCTTCATGTTGAACCTCGTCACTACCTTATTCACATAATCATCCTGAGACAACATCAACCTGTGATCTTCCCTGTCTCTAGAAAAACTCATGCCAAAGAATCTTGTTGCTCCCAGATTCTTCATGACACACCTTTGAACTAACTTTACCTTTAGCTCAGCAAGTCCCTGCATGTGTGACCCTGCAACAAGCATACACACCACATATAGTAACAGGATAATGTAGCTAATATTATCCAACTTGGTAAAGAAAATACAATGGTTAAACCTCCATTGTCCTGCAGCCTGCTCAAGACCATATACCCTGGCCTTCCGTCTCACCTATCCATTCTCTCTCTTCTTTCCATTCATCTCTCAGTGCTTTCTCTCCGGCTAGCAACTCTACCAAATCTCCCATTTGGTTCTCTTCCAAGGAATTCATGCCATGCTCCCACTATTTCTTAGATTCTACCTATTCTACTTCTTTAAAACTTCTTGGTTCTTGACCATCAGTGAGCAACAAGAAATCTAAAGAAGGTGAATAACAAATTTGAGGCTTACTTACCCTTTCAGTCCTCCATATGGGTGTTTGAGACTCCTTCACAGCTTGTTGTCTACCCAAAATCCATCTCAATGATTGATGTTGGTCACCTCCCAATATACATCCGCCCGATTTCGGTTCCATGCGACTGATCTAACTGTTAATGCCGGTTCCCTGACCGACATCAGTGTCCTCCTGGTCACCGACATTGGTTCCCTGATCAACGTCGGTTGCTACCTGCCTATCACCACTGACTCTAGTCTGCACATGACCGATGTCGGTACCTATCTGTTTGACTTTGGTTCCTCCTGATTGACATCGGTACCTATGTTTACCTGTGAGTGATGACTTTTTACATGTGAGCTTACTTTGAATCATTCCCTTGTTCAAACTACCATGCTTAGAATTATTCAGCCCCTGTGACTGATCTCTGTCTGTCATCTCCTCCTTGAACACCAAGGCTTTCTTGTTTTTGTCAAAAACATCAAGTTTCCTCTTTGTGCAATAAACCCTATCCTTTCTTGTAGCTTCAGTATCAAGAAACCTCACTTTCTTCTATTGCTTACAAAAATATTGGTCTATGCTATCCGAATCTGAACTCTTACCCTTTGACTCAAGAACATGCATCCCCTTCTTATTCATGTGACCAAGCCTAGGAAGCCACATATCTGAATCTATAGCTGAAGTAGATAAACTAAAAGGAGAATCAGTAATACAAGTAGATAGATAAAGAGTACCTACTTTCTTACCTCTTGCTAAAATAAGTGCACCCTTGGTAACTTTCTAAGAGTCCACTATGAGAGTTACTGTGCATCCCTCATCACCTAACTTTCCTACAGAAATCAAGTTCCGCTTCAAGACTGGGACATGCATGACCTCCTTCAACACCCATGTGTTGCCCGTCTACAATTTCAGCTACACTTTCCCTTTGCCAAGCATTTGACAAGGCTTACCATCCCCTAAATAAATTTCTCCAAAGTCTCCCTAGACATATTCATGAAAAAAATCCCTATTTGGAGATGCATGGAAAGAGGCACCAGAATCTAAAACCCAAGATTCCACTTTATCCAAGGAACATACCAGAGCATCCTATGCAACAATATCTGCAACATCTACTTCTTCATTTCCTTCATGCTGATCTTTAACTGACTTGCAATCTTTCTTTATATGCCTTGCCTTTCCATAATTCCAGCAGATAATCCTGCCATACCTGGATTTGGATATCCTGCCTATCTTTGACCTTGATCTCCCTTGCTCCATCTTCTCTCTTTGCCTTCCCATGCATTCAACACTTAAAGCATTCCCTAATGATTCACCTATGCTTTTCCTGTAAATTTCTTCATTCAATATTACACTAACAACATCATCCACTTTCAAGATATTTGAAGCAGACACAGTATTACTAACTGCCATTACCAAACTATCCCAACTTTCAGGTAATGAGCATAAGATTAAGAGAGCCTTAATTTCATCATAAAAAACAATATTGACTGAAACTAACTAATTTAATAATCCATGGAAATCACTAAGATGACTGTGAATAGATCCACCTTCCAACATTTGCAAATTAAATAACTGCTTCATAAGAAATACCTTATTCGAAGCTGAGAGTTTTTCATATAAATTTTCCAAAGATTCCATCAACTCTATCATTGTCTTTTCCTGTGATAAGTTGGAAATCACAGATAATGCAAGGCTCAACCTTATAGATCTCAGAGCCTTTCGATCAAGAACCTTCCATTCTTCATATTTCATATCTATTAGTTTGCATGCAACCCCACCCAACAGTAAGTACAAATCTTTCTGATATAGATAATCTTCTATCTGCATCCTCCATAATTGATAATTCTTGCCGTTAAATGTCTCCATTCTAAGCTTACTTTCTTCTGCCATTGCTATACTCCCACTCAATCAGAAACCCCTGAAAGTGACCTGTAATCAACAAACACTTAACACACTCTGAAACCAAGGTGTTAGTAAACCTACTCCTTCAACCCTAGCTGAGAGGCCAACTTTGCACTATTATAAATTTTTCTATGCTGAATGTCTAGACCTAAAACTTCAACCACATATCAACTCTCATAGCAAATCCATCCATGAATTAAACTACTCTTGAAACCTTCACACATGTGAAAATTATGATGCCTTCAATCTACTCACTCAACTTTATCTATCAAGATGACTACATGAGCTTAGACATTCATATGACTATTGTTAAGAATGTTTTTCACTTCTATAAGCAATCTAAGCTCTCATAACATCTAATAGCATTTATGTAACATGACCATACCATCAAATCAACCATTAATTACTTAATTAGGTAAACACTCTCTAAACCATCAATCTAATCACTTTATCATTAATGCACTATGAATCATGATCTCTTTGACATCAATGACCATGCTCAATAATCTCCCCCTTTGTCATTGATGTAAAAACACCCTCATAATTACTTCTTACTCATTTGAACTTCTTCATTCTGATCTTTCTCCCCCTTTGACATTAATGATGAAGGGCATCTTCCTCAACATGCCAACAATCATTTCTCAACATCATATGGGCATTCAAATATTATTTAAGATGCTCAAGATACTTACATACTTTTAAGTATATGAATAAATTGTTCCCCCTTTTACATGAACGAATTTGAACTTGATATCTTTGATCCTTGGACCTGAAAAAATACTCATAGAGATTATAAATCTCCCCCTAACATCAATGTCCATCCCATGTCATCTGTTCTTTGACATACACCAAACTGAACTTGGGCTTTTTGATCCTTGGACCTGTCTACCTACCAAATTCATAAAATTTCTTTGCTTATGCATGAATATTCAATATCTTTTAAAACAACATGACTTGGTTTGATGAAGTCATCATATCCAAATTCTTGAATTGACAACGATAACAGACATTTTCACTCTTCTATCATGACTAAATTATCCTCACATATTCTCCCCCTCACATCATCCACATCTTTCTCAAGCCACACAAGCTAACCAAGTTAGCTCCCTATTATCCACACACATCTTTAAATGTTATTTTTGGCATACAACATCAACCAAATCTCAAATAGTATACATCATGATTCATATTTCTTGTCAAATGTCTCCTTGAAGCCTATATAGAGACACCTTGACCCATAATGTCCTAGAACAATGTGAAACTAGGACTTTCCCATAACTCCTCATATTCCTTCTCCTCCTTGGTCATCTAATACTGATAGTTATTTTTATTATACTTAATATAAGTGCCTTAATAATCCACTATAATAATCTAATTTTATTTTAAGAATGAATTGATAATACATGGAGACAACAAATATTCATGACATACCTTTTCATCTAAGAAAAAACTCATCATTAGGCATTGACAATTGATGTTATTTACATGAGACTTGATCAACAATAATAGGATGTTCTCTTAGATCCATACACCCCTCATAACTAGCCTCAATTAGTACTTTGGTCTTTTTGTTGAGCTTGACTTGAACTGACTTTTAATTGTCATTTTATATCTTGATAGATGACACATTCTCTTGGCATTACTGAACCTTCTTCATATTTGATTCTTATTTTGCTTTAGCAAGCAATCCACCTTGATCTTTTAGCTCAACTGAATTAGTTTTCTTGGTCTTCACTTCCTTAGGATTCCATACCAAGGATTAACCTTTCTTGATAACACAAGGATGTCCATGAACCTTCTTATGACTTGAGAGCTTGTTTATACAATATCTTAAAATATGACGAACTTGGTGAAAACTAAAATAAATAACTTTTTGTCTCTCAGTTTCGTTATGCTCAATCTTGACTATCTTAGGTCTCCATACCTGGGTTAGTCTTTCCCCATGCATTTTGGTGAAGAATCTAGAAATATGTCTAATGTCATGACAATTATAATAGTCTACATTATCCATACCTCTAGTTGAACAATTTCTCTTCCTTCTATAGTTACTTGCCTTATGACAAGAAATATTACATTTAAAGCAGTGACCATGAAATTAAATTTCAAACTTTATAGCATTTATTTTCCTAATAGATCTTCTCTTGTTGCACTTGGTGCTTGCATCTTTCTTATCTTGAGATAACCTTTCTTTCTCTTTCTTAGTCTTGTTTATCTTGACAATAAATTTCTTATTCTCATCCTTTAATGAATTTAGCTTGGTCTTCAATTGAATGCTCTCATCCTCTTTAGTTGTCATAATTGAACTTGTAGCCTCTAACTAGATTATGAGAACATGGATAATCTCCTTATCCATATTATCTTCTTTATCCATTTCATCCTTCAATAAACATTCTTGCTCTTTTTTTTTTGAAAACCTGTTAAAAATTTTAATGTGACCAGTGGCGCTGGCTAGACACGCCTAATACCGGTACCACAGCGCAAGGGGAGACTAGAACTTGAGACCAACAGAGCCATAATAGAAATACTTAGCCAACTAGGCTAGGGCCCCCACCCAATAAACATGCTTGCTCTTCAATGATATTTATATAATTAATATTATACTTCAACTCATCATGCCCACCTTGTTTTGAACTCAACTTGGAATTTGTCTCTTATAATCGAGTCTTGAGATGTACACATTCTTCCTATTTTGAACATAGATTTGTATTTATAACCCTTAATGAATCCTCAATAATTGTGACATTATTTTTATAATCATTTTATCTTGAGCTTGAATTGATTTTATATCCTTATTGAGCTTGATGCACTCATCATTATTAGCCTTTTATCTTGAGGTCATGATCTTATTCAGATCATAATCTCTCAACTTACCTGTGTACTTCTCAAAAAATGTCTTGAACTGATTGCACTTTTCATAATTTGATTTTAGACATGCATAAGTAACCTCTACTTGAGCCTTCAACTCTAGATTCTCATTTCTTCAACTTCTTAGCCATATTATACATTGGATCACCTTAAGGTGGTTAAACTTGTAAAGAAGGTCCTGTTCTGATACCAATTGTTAGAGGTATAATCACTGAGAGGGGAGGGGGAGAATCAAAGATGATAGATAATCCAATTCAATTCCTAACTATTAAAAAATCAACATATATCAAGTTGATCAAGCAACATAAACATGAAATCGCATATATTCAAAGCATATATAAGAGCATACATCACATGAACAGATCACATATGTAGAAAACCCTCTTAGGGGATAAAACTAACTAAACCTTCAAGATGGACTATAGTCCTATAAGACAAGATCCGACATTTAGACCAGCACCAACTGATCAAGGAATATCCATCCCTTAGTTTAGTGAGACACCAATCCCATAAGGAGCTACTACCCCTGTCTCATTGAGCAACCATAATAACTAGACCTTTAACAAGCTTTACCTTGTAAAGAGGAACCAAAACCATAGGAAATTAAGAACCCACACAAATACCTAAATATATCATATTGAACACCTGTTTCTTCTCTTTAATTTATGATGATGACATTTGTCTACAATCTTCACCTCGAATCTCTCTCAAGTTGCTTCTAGGGATAACTTGCTCAAACTGCCTCTTCTAGTCTCATTAGGTCCAATGACCTATGTGTCCTCCTACATTAACTTTATTAGATAAACATATATAATATTTTGCACACTCTAATGGTCCTAGTTGACCTATACCTTCTCTTTCAAAGGTTCTCTTCTTCGCCTAAATCCACTCACACATGACTTGCACAATTAGTCCAATTTGACCTTGTACATATATCATTCTATTTCTTTAACTCATCTTGGTCAGCCAAGATGCTTTAATTATTTGAAACATACTTAACATAGGTATATCATTACATGTGAGAAACACACTCTTCATATGTCATTCATTACCTCATTAGCTCCAAACAACCATTAGGTCTTACTGAGACCTAAAATAATTAGGCTTTCATACTCACATGTTACATGTCAATGCTTCGAACACATCAAAAAAATTAAAAATATACCGTTTATTACTCCCATATGGTTCTATCCCATCTGGACAACAAACTCACACCTTGAACCTACCAATTAGGTCTCCTCTCTCTTTAGGCTTTCATACACATAAAACATAGTGTAAAACTTTTGAAGTAAACACTCAAATATTTCACAAATCCATATTATTAGATCACATGGGTGAACCCTTTAGGATATTTTAAACACTTCCATGTGTCATAGACACTTCAACATAGGCTTTACTCACTCAATTAAACTCTCTCATAATGACCACTTAGACTGGTCACATACAATCAAAATATAATTACACTATTTTGATTCTCCATATTTAATCAAGATCAAAATATGATAGAAAATGCATTTTCATGAACTGTTGATACTTATTTTATATCTTCGTATTCATTTTTTTCATCAACTCTACTTAGAACACCTTCAAAATGCATAAAGATAGTTTTCATAGAGTCTATAACACTCTCCAATAGATAGTTAATCTCTAAACATCAAAATACTATTAAGAAATCTTCAATTACCCTTCTCGGGTTACTTGTAGAACAAGGTCAAATACAAAGTCAAATTTGGAGATTAATATATATAATTATGTGAACATTCAGATCTTATAATCAACTTACATAGATGAGCCTCGAAGTTATCTTAAACTTTACTTTTGACATCACCATAAAATTCATCTTGTGTCAAAATATATATCTCAAACACTAAGCATTGGTTTTTCTTTTGTTAATTTTAAATGCCAATGATCATTGTGTAATGCAAAAATTATAGACACATGTGTTCATATCATGTCCTCACATAGCTTGATCAAATGTGATCCAAAAATCTCTTAAGGAGTATCCTAGTCTTTACCTTGCATCACTCACGTGCCTTTTGAGAAAATTGACTATTTGACTTCATTGAACTTCAGCCATGTGGTATCCCCACATGCATTTTGAGCATCCTTTGACATATTTCCTAATTACACACCATTTGATCACTATTGATAAGATCACACACTATGTAGGTCCTTATTTGGTCAGATTAATTGATCATTGTAGATATTTATCACCCGATTAAATGCTCATCGTTAGATTTCCTCTTGAATATTTGGATAAGTATAGAAACTTAGTGAACTCTATTTGAGAGACCAACTTTGCACTATTATAAATTTTGCTATACTGAATGTCTAAACATGAAATTTGAACCACATGATCACCTCTCATATGGGAATCCATCCATGTGAAATATGAAATCATCAATATACTCATTTAGGTTTATCTATCAACATGACTACTTAAGGTTAGACATTCATATGACTATTCTGATGACTTCTATTTACTTATATAAGCATTCTAAGCACTTATAACATCCCATAGGGTCTATGTAACATGACCATACCATCAATATCATCCATTAATTACTTAACTAGGAAAACACTCTCCAAACCATAAATTTGATCACTTTGTCATTAATGCACTTTGAATCATGCTCTCTTTGACATCAATGACAACCTAACATCAATGAACGTGCTCAATAGGTTGAATGGTTTGATGGGAATTAGGTTTATGTATGAATTTTGTATCAACCTTTGTAATATGGTAGAATAATATTCTAGCAATGGTGGTAAGGGTGTGGAAGTCTTGGTATTTATTGTTTTGGTTGGGGCCTTTTTAGGGGTAGGCTTAATGAGTGGAGATTTGGTTTGTGTAATGTTTTGGTAGATGGTTTTGGTTTTGAGGTTTTGGTGTGGATGGGTGGATGTATGGTGAGAAGATGAGGTTGAATTTATGGTTTATTTAGTGGAGGGCTTGGATTTTTCAATAAGGTGTAAAAGTGAGGACCTAAAATGGATAATGGTTATGGCCCTAGGATGGTGGGTGAAGTTGAAATGGTAGGTGAAATGGTTTCAATTTTTTGAATCCTAGATGGTTAAATCTTTCTTATTAGTTTGGTTTTTGTATTTTTAGGTGGGGTCAAGTCTAATTTCAAGTGAGGATGGGTGAGATTTTGTGTTAGAAGGACACCTAGGTTTTTAATAAAATTTAATGGGGTAATGGGGTTTGTTTTATTTGTTTTTAAATGAGTTAGGTTGGTTAGTTTGTTTGAATTTTAATATGCGAATGTAATTTTTGGTTTTACTAAGGTAGTGGTGGTTATTTTTGTTGAGGTTGAAGGTTGGGTGGATGATGGTTTTGTTGGTGACTCCTTTTTGGTAGGGTATAAAATTCCAAGATGATGCCAAAACATAGCTCGATCAAGGTTTGATTGTGATAAAAATTCTAGATTTTGGAAAAACCTTGAAAATGGTTTAAAGGTAGACTTGGCTTCCTCAATGGTGGTTTCCATTGATATAACAAGTGAATGGTCATGGTTTCCTCTTCTTTTGGCAAGAGTTATAAGGAAATGGTGGGTGATTCTAGTCTTATACTATGTTTTTAAATATTTTACATCTATCAACATTATGCCCAATGATGTAATGGTAGTTTAATATCTCATTCTCCTTATACCAACTTTGTATAGGATGGGAGGAAAAAAACTATTGAGGGGGTTTGATTATAGGAAGCTGGATTATGGATTCCTTCAACAATTTCTCCAAAATTGAAGCATAAGACTCCCCTAGTGGAGTATATTGCTTTTGCATAAAGCAGTTTTGGGATTTTTTATTTTGGTTAGAAGAGGTGGACAATGTGGATTGGTTAACCATTGAAAGAGGAGCCATTTTAATGAAAATGGCATTGGTTTTTCCTTTGTATTTGGCATGGTTTGAAGGTTTAGAAGATTTGAAGCTAGAATTATTATTCATAAGAATAAGTTTACCTTCATCAATTACTCGGATTTCTAATTTTCTATCCATGGTAAATGCTTCATCAAAGGTCTAGAATGTTTGGAATTTTAGGGTGGAAGAAATATGTTTAGCACATGCCTGAGAAAAAAATTAAATCAATTTAGGTTGGGTTAAGGAGAAGGAATGTTGGGTGATTAACCCTCTCCACTAAGAAGCAAAATGGACAATGTACTCATCCCCAAATTATCGAATAGAATAGAAGCAAGTTATGTATACTTTATTAGAGATGGTGATGGAGAAGTGGTTAAATAAATTTTGATCAAGTTAGGTGAAGGAAAAGAGGGAGTGCCTAGTAATGTCATTATACCAGTCCAACGTGGGTCCCGCTAAAGACATGGGCAAGGTTTCGAGTAGAAGAGCATCATCATAGGAAATGATATAGAATTCATGCCTAAATTATCTTAGGTGTCATTGTGGATCCTCCTTAATTTGGAATTTAGCAAATTTGGGAAGTTCTCATTGAGTGGGGCAAGGACAGATTGGTACAAAAGGGTGAATAGGTTCATTGTAGATATAATCACAAGAAAAAATATTATGGTCTCTAGAAATAAATGTATCTAGAGTTGTCATCTTATCCATTAGAATTTTAATGAGGTCAATTTGTGGTGCACCACCATAGTTATAGGGTATGTGTTTTTGGGGTTGTGAGGGTGTAATATATTTCATGATAGAAGGTTGGCTAGAGGTCATATATTGGTAATTGGCCATGAAAGGTTGGGAAGATAGAGGAGACATATATTCTTTTGGATTTGGGATATATCTTAAATTAGGTGTAGTAGGTATTTACTGGGACATGGACATGGTTGGGTTGGCTGGCTAACTATGTGTAGTCACCTTTATACCCATGGGTGGGAGAGAGGATGGTATGGAAACCACTAAGTTTTGGAATGGTGTAGATGATATTGGGTTTTAGGTGGTAAGAGGTAAGGAAACTATACTATTGGATGGAATCCCAATGTTAAGTGGTGATTGAGTTTCCATGGGTTGGGTTGTTCCTAAATTTTAAGGGTTAGTGATGGTGTTGGTGGAAGTAGAAGGTGATTGGGTATTGGTTGTTAGTGGAAGAGAAGCTTGGTTTTTGGAAATAGTGGTTGAACGGTTATTTTTGGAAGAGGAAGCTAGAGTCACCATGGATTGGGTAGTAGAGATGGTGGCAACTAAGTCTCACCCATAAGGTAAGTGGGCATGCTATAAGGTTGTTCAATTGAAATAACTAAAGTGGGGGCATGGTGGGTAATTATAGAAAGATCAAAAGATCTTTTCAAATCCAGAGTGTACCCCATGGATGAAGAAGAGGAAGAACATTGGTGGTGAGGTTGGTTTTGGTTTGCTTGGTCTCTAGCTTGTTGCCATGTCAAGACCATGTGATGAAATGGTAGAATTTTTAGAAGTTTGATGGAAACAAACTCACACACTAAAAAAAAGAGCAAATAATAAAAATTTAAGGAAATCACATACACACTAAGAGTACATTAGATCATAGAGTTCTTTTTATCTCTCTTTAGGCTTATGCCTTGATTTTAGAAGTTTGTGAGACTCCACTTGGTTTTTGAAATGGGTACCATAATAAGAAGCATATGGATGGTTTTGGGTTTGTTTAGGATTAAAATAAATCTATAATAGAAGTGTTACATGGCTTGTTAATGGGGCCTAACCCCTCACTTAACACATCAAAATGTAAGGGTATTGGGTGCTTTTATAATATATATTGAATTACCAGAGTTTATACTCAGCTAGCGTATTGAGTTGGTTATCTCCTTGGTAGTGAAATCCAAGAAGGATAGCTGAGGTGAAGGTTACCTCTAGGTGATGAAATCCAAGTTAGTTCCCTTATGTCAATGTTTGATGATTTAATTGTGTGATTGGTTTGGTAAGTGTGTGAAAGAAATGACTGCTATGATCTGTTTAATGATAAATCAATCTATGTGACCTAATCATGCAAGCAATCAATGAATTAAGGTTTATTTTAAACCCAAAAGGAAAATTATTAATTTCTTTGAATGAGTACAAAAACAACTAGAATGCACCTAAATGTAGAATGAGAATGCAAGTCTTGTCCTAGGATGAATGCCTTTTCAATTTTTAGAAATAAAGGAAAAGAAATGATTTTGCATTTTTTAATAATTTAAAAAAATTAAGTACTTGCTTTTAAATTTTAAAATAAAATATTGAAAGTTATGATTTTGATTTGAGAAATGAATAAAATAATGATTTCATTTTAAAAATAAAGAAGTACAATGAATTATTCTTTAACTAATGCAATCAGAGTGTCCTAAAAAAATTACTAACCCAAGAAAACACTAGGGTCCCACCAGGGGTCCCAACATGTTTCACTATGTGTTTATATGATTTTATTTTTGATTTTGAAAACAAGTAAAACTTAAAGAAAGGGAAAAGTATAGATGAACTTGGACGTGGTTGCACACTCCATGATAAAGATGATGTGAAGAAATCCTCATTGGTTTGGGAGGAATAACCTACAATAAGAATAAGAATAGAAATTAAATTGCCTAGCAAGTTCTAGATCCAAGAAGTACAAGACCTCACTAGAAGGTTGCCAATCCACTTGTATCAGAAATCAAGTTTTAAAAAATATTAATAAGAAATGTTTTTCATAAAGGAATGAAAATTAATTTAACATAAGGTAATAAAATGCTTTTCAAGAAAAATGATTGCTTTTAATAAAATAACATTAACTTATTCAAAATAAATTGTAAAGTGCTAAAATGTGATTTAGATAATTGCTTTTGACTCTATACTGTGACAGGGGTCCAAAAATAAGATTTTGGTTTGGGGCTGATAGTTGATTTTAACTTATTTTTTGAAAAAATAATTACATAAAGACCAATGTTGGTCATAGGTTAACAAATGATGGTTAATGATGATTGATGTTGATCGCTGTGTATTTGTCACAGTTCTAGTTTTGGGCCAAAATGGACTTTGGGCTGGTTGTAGTGGGGTTTTATGGGTTATTTGGGGGTTGGTTGATGGTCATAAAGGTAGAATTAAGACTTAGGGATAACAAATAAATAAGTTTAACACTCAAAAGGTTGGGAATGGCTAATTAGGATTTGGTGGAAAAAGAGTTGTTTTGAGTTACAAAACTCCAAAGTAAAAGAGTGTGTGGGGAGATATTGGAAGGGGGTGAAAGCAATAAAATACCAAAAACCAAATACTAAACTTATGAAAAGCATAGAATACATAGCTGTTGTAGAGTTTCTAGACTAAAGATTACTTGAAGTTTAGTGTGAGCTGATTAGAAGTCTAGAACAAAATGGGTAGAGTAACAGTGCTTGAATCCTCAATCTTGAGGTGATGAAGCACTTCCTAATCTCTAGTTTACTAGAAAGATATGATTGTCACAAGAGTTTTATTATTACTCAAAATGATTCAAACTCCTAAGAAAGGGTCACAAAACATCCTTAAGTAATCGATGTCAGTCTTGGTTAGCCCACATTGGTTAAGGGATGACCAATGTCAGTCAAGGTGGAAATGGTCTAACTTGCTAAAAATATTATTTTGCACTTAATTTAAGAAGTTAAGACCATTAGAAATGGTCTAAGGTCATTTAAAGATGCATGGTCATGTGGGTAGAAATATTCTAGGAGTTTAGGACATTAAATTTTTAAGGTAGGAAATGTTCTTAAGGCTAGGTGTCACTAAGCTAGCCAAGGGCTTAGTTAGAGTGAGGTTTGAATAGGATTTTATTAGCTTAATTAATTAAATATTATAGCTAAATGTGTATAAATGGGTAAATGGATGTTTTAAGGGGGTTTTAATAAATGGTCTAACCCAAAGGGGGGAAAGGGGATAAAAAAGGTGTGTTGCAACATCAATAACCATTGGTGTGGTTTTCTAGTGTCTACACATCCATTGCTACCTTCAAAAGCTTATAAAAGAAAATTTGAAGTGAATGGTATGACCAGGAGAGATAGAGTTAGGAGATAAAACTTTGGAAATTATTAAGGGTCCTTGTAATATTGAAATAATTAGAATTTTTTTTAATATCCATGTTCCATTCTTTATTAACAATTGTTAAGAGTGATAGTAGGTCACTATCCCTTGTTCATCTAGGTTGGGTTTGATTTTCTTATTTATTTCTCTAATTTAGAATCTGATGGAGAAGAATTATTTTAGGGGTGTTTGTAGAGGTCAAATATCTAATTTTAATGGTAGTTTCACAATCTAGGTAATCTCCATGAAGTGTCTTTAATAAAAGGAAAAAATGTCTCAAGTACAAGGTATTCAATCACTCCTCATGCAAGTGTTCTATTTTATTTTCATGGTAGTCATTCTTAGATCTTACCAGGTGTTTCATCATTCATGGAATACCTGCTAGATTGACATAGTGTATGTGATACTTATCAAATACGCCATTCTTATCCATATGTCAGAATGCCTCAGGACACAATTATACCACCAAAATAATATAACCTTTCGACAAACTATAATTCCTAACACACATATATTGTACACAAATTGACTGTGCATACAGCCTGTAAAGGTGGTTCAGAGATTGAAATGGTGAAATTATTGGTTAGAAGGTCTAAAAGATATTGATAGAGTGAAAAAGAAGTGAGATAGGATTGATAGTTCAAAGAGTGAAGGTGTCTTAAATAGTGAAGATGACTAACTCTTAATAATACGGCCTATAAGCAGAAGTAAACCTATAGACAGGGTCTAAAATGAGTAAAGACACTTCAAAGAGTGAAAATTTCATGGCTTGAGAGAGAAACCATATGAATTATTTTGAATATTTTTAATTTCTACTATCTTCATTACCAAATGACACTATAATTTAATGCAAATTGATAACTAGATTCTCATAACTCCCCTAAAAGAGCAGTATCTACAACCAAGCTTTAATGGATAAGGATAGAGTGTGATGGAGTATAAATGTTTGAAATATATTTAACAAATTGAGTGGAGTTCGAAGAAATAAAAAACTTGAGTTTTATATTCTTATTGAGATAACAAGATACAAGTTATGCCTAGGTCTAATCACTATATAAATAGTTTACATCACCTACAGGCTTGCTTTGTCTAGGTGATAAACCATCTTTAGTAGTATAAAGGATGAGAGGTTTAATAAAGTGTGAAATAAAATCCATAAAAAAGGAAAAAGTTAAATTAAATTATCTAAACAAGCAATTGGACTCCCATAGTGGTATCTAATGATGAAAACCTAAAAGGCCTAGGTGAGATTAAAGTACTCTTTCACACATCATAGAGCTAAGGGTCAACATCCCAGTAAAGGAGGAGTTTGATAATTAGGGGCATTGGTTATTGGATAGATATTTAGTGAGTTCAAACATTGATGATTTGAATAAAAGTTTACATATTCAAATGCCAATAAGAAGCCTAAACTATTGAAGTCAACAACTACATCTAGTCATGAGATAATAGGATACAAATTCAAGGTTCTACAAGTAGGGTTTATCTCATTTGGTATGTAATAACTATAATAAAATTAGGGGACATAGATGAATAAGAAAACAACCTTTTAAATCAAAATCTTCACCTATAGGGTTCTCTAAACCTTGAAGTAGACCTATAGTTTCACCCTGAGGGCTTATTAGTAGACTGTGTAGAGTGTTATGGAGTGAACATGTGACTTATCAAAGTCAACATGAGTGACCTAAGGAGTTTATAGAGTGGGTTCAATTCACTCAAAACTATCTAACTGATTAGATAACTCTATTCAAGGGCAAAATACATAGAACATAGTCATTCAGCCTATTAGGTTAATACCCTACTCAAGGCATCAACACTTGAAAACTGATGTCAAGATTAAAACGGGTTGATTTTAGACATAATAAAAACATATGAGCCTTACTAAGATATTTTTAGAGGTGATAAAGGCATGTATTTGTATAGGGAATCTTGGAAATGGCCATTTTGGTCTAAAACTAGCAATAGAATTCACAAAATACAATTTACCACCTGAGGAACATCTTTAAGAGCTTGTAATTGTATAGAATAGTTGCATGGGGTTATTATAAATTGTGGAAAGTTGATGATCCTTCTCTATAAGATACTAGTGGTATTAGTTCATAGGTTAGGGGCCTAACCTTTATCAATTATTACTAAGAACTTGAACCTCTTTAAATCCCTCTTAGACCCGAATAAGCACCAGATAGAAAAAATATTGAATAAAATGTATGTAAATGGATTGAATTTTCCCATGAATTTTTTTTCTCATTGAGCACTCCCATAGGGTTCATACCACATAATTGTTTTGTACTATCATCTATATGGATGATATAAATGCTTCATTTTTGTAGGTTTTTTATGAAGATTTAAAGGTGCAGAGATGAATGAATGAGAATTATAGTGGAGGGTATTTTAAGATATTTTAAAACATTCTAGACCTAAAACTAACTCAACCATTCATATGATCGCTTTTTAGTTTTGTGTAAGAAAGATAGTCCCAATGGGCTAAAATAGAGTAAAAAAGCTAGTCTAGATGAACAAGAAACAATAAATTGGAAATATCATAAGGTTTTCATGATGGACCAAAGGAAAAATGGGGATTAATACACATATTTATCATCCATTAATGATGTTATCTTGAATGCATATAGAGATGCAAGTAATAAATGTCAAGCAATTAGGTCTAGTTTGCTAGTTGGCCTATTTGATCATTGAAAGAAGACTTCATGATATGCTTGTAAGAGCATGAAAGGAAGATGCATAAAAGATATGTTAGTTCAAGGTAGATTTTTATAAATATTTCAAGAATTATTTCCATCTTCCAAATCATAATAAAGGTTGACTCCCTAGTCAAGCAGGTGCCTTTTGGAATAGAGAGAGTATGGAGGTGTCAAGCTGAGATGTCATAGAGTCAAGAAGGTGTCAAGATGATCATGAAATTTGAGATAATGTTTCACCAATATAAATCATTTGTGTTGAGGTGATACATCTTAAGAATTTTAAAGGTGCTAAATGAGTGCTTCCTCCTCCCATCTTTAACAACTTCATAGAGTTACCTAAAGATCAGATCGACACATGTTTCAAGGCAAGTTTTTGTGAATGTTTTATAGAAATTAGAGAGGTTAAATAAATTCATGATGAGTTAAGCCTCGTAATCTCTCTCTCTCTCTCTCTCTCTCTCTCTCTCTCTCTCTCTCTCTCTCTCTCTCTCTCTCTCTCTCTCTCTCTCTCTCTCTCTCATGACAATTCTTTATAAAAATAATGATTTTTGGCCTTCTAATTGATCTTCATATTAGTTATGGAAAATCCTTAAAAAAATAAAGTCTTGTACTTTTTTATTTAAATGAATTAAATATGGTTATTCTACCTCTTTCTTGAAAATTGTGAATTTGAGTATGTTGTATTGATGAGTTCTTAGTGATAGTGTTCTATTCTTTGCATTCATCCTTCATGTTCATGCCTTAAGCAAGTTGTGCCTCTCATAGGTCATATTAAGTATCTTACTTATTTTTATAAGATACATAAATGATAAACTATTAGTGTTTCTACTAGCACCTCTTATTTGATCATCATATTACCTTTGCAACCTTTCAAACCTTTATATTGAAACACTAATGTGATTAGTATTATTTTGGAGTAGAAGAATCAGATTGTAGTCTAATGTTTCATAGTGCATCTTCAACAAGCTGAGGATTTCATATTTGGTGTATCACCTTCAAGTTATATTATTATTTTTATTATTCATTTCTCCCATTTCCATGTCAATCATATAGGGTAGCTGACTACTTTAGGTGTTGTAATTTTATAAGCTAGCCCAAAATTTACAAGTTTGACTCACTTTTAGGTACTCCACAACCTAGGGTCAATACAATTGCATAGATTAAAGAGAAAGGGCTTGAATCACCCTCTCATAGGGTGAATTTTTAATGTATAAGAATTATGTTTCATATCTTACCTCATGAATAACACATTGTTTGAAATATATTTGTTCATAACTATGCATCACCACCTTCTTTATTATGGACATGTTCTTTCTTTGGAGAAATCATTTTTCTTATCATCATGAGTTTTTTCCATTATCTATTTCTATACCCTCAAGATTTTACTCTTTGATTTCAGTTTTAATTAAATTCACTCTTGGGTGATCCGTTTACCTCCTTTCTTGATCTTGGTAGTGTGGACACTCAAATACTTTATGGCCTTCTTATCCACATTTGTAACAAATATAAGATTGGAATTGATTTTTAAACCATCCTCTACCACCACCATAGCTTCATCCTCTCTAAAAAAATCTTTTTCTTTGTTAGTATTGAAACCCTTGTATATTATCTTCTTGCCTTTATGCACCATGTGACGATTCTACTCAAGTGGTACAAACCCACCTTTATTTTTATTAAATACACATAATCCCCTTATTGGATGGGATTGTCCTTTTTTTTCCCCAATATATATTCTTCAAAATTCTATCTATTATTCTACCTTCAAAGTTAACTGGTAAGTTTCCTCCATGCAAAGTATTTCATACATGCTTAATTTATCTTAAATAGAAAACTATAAACCATTTACATACCGTGTGGCCATATTTTCTTATATTTTATCATGTTCCACATGTATATAAATATTTTAAAACTCATTCGTATACTCTTGAATGTTGTGATCCTTCTATCTCAAATTTGAAATCTTTTATATATCATTTGTGCATAATCTACAAAAAGAAATTTCTCCCTCAGCTTCTTCTTCATCTTTTTCTTTGAGTCAATCTTCTCTTTACCTTTTTTTTTTGATGATCACATAAAATGATTTCATGAGCCTTCAATTTCATGAATTCAAACTTTACTTTCTCATCTTCTTTCATAGTTCTCCATTTGAAAAACTTCTCCAAACTATTTATCCAATCTATCAATTCCTCTGGTTTTAAGCTTCCTCCATAATCTATAATGTTAACCTTGATTCCTTCATTCCTTCCTTATAACTCTCTAACCATCCTCTCTTCCATTGATGGTGGCTATTTTTTTGGCTCCTCTTGTAGATTTTATTCTTCATGATTAGTGTCATCTCTACATAATCTTTTGGTCTTTATTGTCTTTCATTTACAACAATCTCAGTTAATTATTCTAATTGTATCTATAACTCTTTCATAGTATGGCTTATTTGAGAGATTCCTCCTCATCCTCCCACCACTTCTTACACATTCAAGATTCAAACTTGGTCTGATACCAAATAATGAACCCAAATACTATTTAAAAAAAAAAAATACCAATAGGCAATGTTTCTTAATAAATAACATGTATTGATTCATATTGAATCATTAAAAGAATTACAAACCATGCATAAATAAGCCTCAAATTAGATTTGGAATTGACATGCAAAATTTGGAATTTAAAAAATAACTAAAATTTGATCCACTTTTTTTAACAACTGTTATTTTTAGTAACTTTTGCATGCAAGTGCATACAACTCTAAAAATATTGAAAAACTAAACACTAAAAATAAATTATAAAATTAATTTAAACTAAATTTTATGTCCAATTATAAAAATAGAAAATTTATAAAATTAAAAAAACTCAAAAATTAAATTAAACTACAATTTCAGACTCTTAGATGGTCACCTATGGCATCCAAAAAATATTGAAAAATGTCCCATTACTAGAAGGTCTAGTTATGGATGCATTGAAATTTTATATAAATTAATTTGGCATGAATATGGACTCAAATGGAGCTATAGATCAATGATATGGCATCCCTAAGTTCAGCCTCTTTTTCTACATCAAAATTGTACATGCCCCCTAGCTGAGACTTTTCGAGAGGTTTTGAACTAATTTTTTTTTAGAGTGATCAACTATTAATTTTAAAACCTTTGAATTCTCTTGAGTTGAAAATATTATGTTCTCCAACTCTCATTTGAGTGTGTACAACAATTTGTAAAATAGTTGAAGGGATATAACCATGCACTATGGCTTGATACATTTTTAAAAAATTCATTCTTATTTGTTGAGTTCCACTAGACTCTCACATGGTCCAATTTTTAGTAAGATGAACCAAACCATTTCAAATTTATCTATATTCTATTCATATCTTTTTTAAGTTTGAAACCTGAAACTTGAGACTTGAAACTTGAAACATGAAACTTGACACTTGAGAATTTTTAAAAGACCGTGATAATATTTTGAAGATTAATGAATATCATGCCCCTATATCTATTCTATTTTGAAATTTTATTTTAATTTATAAATTAAAACTTATAAACTTTACCACTTTTGAAACCTTTTAAACTTTGGAAAATTTTCAACTTGTCTCTTTTTAATTATTTTAAAATTTTAATTTTTCAAAAATAGTAATCAATAGTGATGCATGCCACATGCCCCCATAATCTAAAAATATTGAATAATATTTCTATTTGAAAACTATAATTTGTCCTAAAGCTATTTTTTTTCTCATGAAGCTTGAATGTTCTAAATTGATGACCCCCTTTTGAGATGAGATATGAAGTTTTCAAGTCACTTATCCCAAAATAAATCATACATGAAATATATGTCATTTATAATATTTGAAATTTATTGCATTTAAAATATTGAATATACCGTTGAATTATAGTTAGAAACATGTGTTAGAAAGATATATTATTGAAACATAGAAGTAATGCATGCATGATATGCATCATGGCATTAGAGTAAGAGTAGAGTATATAAATGATGCATAATAGAAATAAAGGAACCATACTAAATAGATATATTTCATGATATTATTATAGCATCATATTAGAAATAAACAATAATAGAAATAATTTTATGCAATGTCATGCACAAGGCCTAAGATTTCACATACAAGGGACATATAGATTGTCCCATAACACACAAGTCCATGTGCCTCACACAAATGGCATAATAATGACATGCAATTAATAATTTGAACATAAAAGGCCAAGGGACACATACACAATATGGAAGTTTAACCTATCATGTAATAATGTAGGAATGAATTTAATGTATGTAGCAAATGAACTAGTATAAATACATAATATGTATGAATTGCATTTTTAGAAAATAACAAATTTCATGTAATAAATTTATAAATTATGAGTGTGTAAAAAAAAATTGTATGTACTTAAACACAGTAAAGGGATTGTAGATAAATACAACTTTTTAAGGTTGTTCATATATAATGAATAGATGAACTCAATTTAGAAATATTTTTGGGTAATTAGGGAAGCTCAGCGACAAAAAATCATATGGAAGTATGTCCTATATCACACTCAAGTACCTCATAAGAAACATTGTGTATTGAAATACATAATATGATATCTACTTAATATAAAATAAATAATGAATGAAAAGAATTAAGCGAATGAAATTTTAAAAATATTTCATAATCTGATTTTGAGTTTTTGAATATATGTGTGTGTGTGTGTGTGTGTGTGTGTGTGTGTGTGTGTGTGTGTGTGTCTTTTTTTAAGTATATGAAAAGGTTAGAATTTTATATCAATATAGTTATAATAATCATCTATTTGCATGATGTTTAATGGATTTTTAATAGGCTTGCTTTCGAATGTAACTACTCGATAAGCTCAAACACTTAGAATTTTAGTGATTACAAATAGACCAAACTAATTGGATTTGAATTTCCTTTATTTTATTTATTAACATTAGTATTCTTTTAATTAAATTTATAAAAAATATCACTAAATTGAATTCCATGATCAATAATTTTAATACATATATGCTCTTTTACCACATACTTGATATAATTTTAAATGTTCTAATATCTTATTTGTGTTTGTTCTAAAACATTTCTAATTATTGTAACTTTATTTCCCAATACTCATTTTATTTTATAATATCTTCTAATTTTACTTGTTAAGATGGTATTTTAATTTTGAGAGGGAATATAGATTATGTTATATAAACAATAGAGTAAGGTGTGGTAGTTTAGTGATTGAGCGAGATCAACTATGTGCTGAACTTACATGATAATAGATGCTTCCACTTATGAGGACATTGAACTTAGGTGAAATTATTTTTATAGAGTAGGTTCCACTTTAAGGCAAGCATGAAACCATTCAAGAATGTTTGGAATAATATTAGGCTCATGATAAGAGAAGATTGAAATCAAGGTTATGAGATGGAAGTAATGCCTCCACCTCATGAACACCAACGTTGGATTATAAATAGATAAATATTTATATTGATTATGCATTAGTTATTAAGGGTATGTGTATATATATATATATATATATATATATATATATATATATATATATATATATATATATATAATGTAATTAAATATATATATATATATATATATATATATATATATATATATATATATATATATATAATGTAATTAAATATATATATATATATATATATATATATATATATATATATATATATATATATATATATATATATATATATATATATTTAAATAAATAAATAAATATATATATATATATATATATATATATAGTTTTCTTGGTCTTAACTTCCTTAGGATTCCATATAAAGGATTAACCTTTCTTGATCACGCTTGAATGTCCATGAACCTTCTTATGACTTGAGAGCTTGTTTATACAATATCTTACAATATGACAAACTTGATGAAAACTGAAATAAATAACATTTTGTCTCTTATTTTTGTTATGCTCAATCTTGACTATCTTAGGTCTCCCTACCTGGGTTAATCTTTCCCCATGCATTTTGGGGAAGAATCTAAAAATAGGTCTAATGTCATAACAATTATAATAGACTAAATTATCCATACCTCTAGTTAACCAATTTCTCTTCCTTCTACAGTTTATAACCTTATGACAAAAATTTTTACATGCAAAGCAGTGACCATGAAATTAAATTTCAAACCTTATAGCATTTGAGTTCCTAATAGGTCTTCTCTTATTGCACTTGGTGCTTGCATCTTTATTATCTTGAGCTAACCTTTCTTTCTCTTTCTCAATCTTGTTTGTCTTGACAACAAATTGTTCATTCTCATCCTTTAATGAATTTAGCTTGATCTTCAATTGAATGCTCTTATCCTCTTTAGTTTTCATAATTGAACTTGTAGTCTCTAACTAAGTTATGAGAACATGGATAGTCTCCTTATCCATATTTTCTTCTTTATCCATGTCATCCTTCAATAAACATGCTTGCTCTTCATTGATATTTATATAATTAATATTAGAATTCAACTCATCATACTCACCTTGATTTGAACTCAACTTGGTATATGTCTCTTCCAATCGAGTCTTGAGATATATACATTCTTCCTATTTTGAACTTAGATTTGTCTTTATAACCCTTAATTAATCCTCAAGAATGGTGATCTTCACTTTATCATCTTTTTGTATTGAGCTTGACTTGATTATATATCCTTATTGAGCTTGATGCACTCATCATTATTAGCCTTATAGCTTGAGGTCATGATCTTATTCTAATCATAATCTCTCAACTTAGCTCTGTAATTCTAAAAAAATGTCTCGAACTGATTGCACTTTTCATAATTTGATTTTAAACATGCATAAGTAAACTCTACTTGAGCCTTCAACTCTTGATTCTCTTTCTTCAACTATTTAGACATATTATACCTTGGATCACCTTCATGTGGTTAAACTTGTAAAGAAGGTCTTGATCTGATACCAATTATTAGAGGTACAATCACTGAGAGTGGAGGGGGAGAATCAATGGTGTTAGATAATCCAATTCAATTCCTAACTATTAAGAATTCAACATTTATCAACTGATCAAGCAACATAAACATGAAATCACATATATTCAAAGCATATATAAGAGCATACATCACATGAACATATCATATATGTAGCTAATCCTCTTAGGGGATAAAACTAACTAAACCTCCAATATGGACTATAGTCCTATAAAACAAGATCCAACATTTAGACCAGCACCAATTGATCAAAGAAACATCCATCCCTTAGTTTAGTGAGATACCAAGCCCATAAAGAGCTACTACGCCTATCTCACTGAGCAACCAACCCCATAGGCAATTAAGAAACCATGAAAATACCTAAATATATCATATTAAAAACCTATTTCTACTCTTCAATTGATGATGATCACATTTGTCTACAATCTTCACCTCCAATCTCTCTCAAGTTGCTTCTAGGGATAACTTACTCAAACTACCTCTTCTAGGCTCATTAAGTCTAATAACCTATTTTTCCTCCTACTCTAACTTGATTAGATAAACATGTAAAATATTTTTCACACTCTAATGGTCATAATTTACCTATACCTTCTCTTTCAAAGGTTCTCTTATTCGTTTAAAGCCACTCAAACATGACTTGCACAATTAATCCAATTAGACCTTGTACTTGTATCATTCTATTTCTTTAAATCATCTTGGTTAGCCAAGATGATTTAATTATTTTAAACACACTTAACATAGGTATATACATGCATTACATGTGAGAAACACATTACTCATATGTCATTCATTACCTTATTAGCTCAGAACCACCATTAGGTCTTGCTGAGACTTAAAATAATTAGGCCCTCATACTCACATGTTACATGCCAATGCTTCAAACACAAAAAATATTAAAAATATACCCTTTATTACTCTCATATGGTTATATCCCACCTGGAACATCAAATCACACCTTGAACCTACCAATTAGGTCTCCTCTCTATTTAGGCTTTGATACACATAAAACACAGTTTCAAACTTTTGAAGCAAAAACTCAAATATTTCCCAAATCCATATTATTAAATCACATGGGTGAACTATTTATGATATTTTAAAAAGTTCCATGTACTGTAGACACTTCAATATAGGCTCTAATCACTCAATTAAACTCTCTCATAATGACCACTTAGACTGGTCACATACAATCAAAATACAATTACACTATTTTGACTCTCCATATTTGATCAAGATCAAAATATGATAGAAAATGAATTTTCATGAACCTTTGATACTTATTTTATATCTTCATATTCATTTTTTTCCTCAACTCTAATTAGAACACCTTCAACTTACCTTTGCAATATGGTCACTCAAACTGTCAGTGCATTCAATAAACACAATCAACTTATAAGCCATTTTTCATATTGAATGTGGATTGGTTAAACCTCTAAAATGCATAAAGATAGTATTCATGGAGTCTATAACACTCTCCAATAGATAGTTAATCTTGAAACATCAAAATACTATTAATAACTTTTCAATTACCCTTCTTAGGTTACTTGTAGATCAAGGTCAAATACAAAGTCAAATTTGGAGATTAATATATACAATTATGTGAAGATTCAAATCTTATAATCAACTTATATAGATTATCCTTGAAGTTATCATAAAATTTACTTTTTACATCACAATAAAATTCATCTTGGATCAAAATATATATCTCAAACACTAAGAATTGGTTTTTCTTTTGTTAATTTTAAATGGGAATGATCACTGTGTAATGCAAATATTATAGACACATGTGTTCATCTCATGTCCTCATATAGCTTGATCAAATATGATGAATCAATATCCTAAGGAGTATCCTAATCATCACCTTACATCACTCACCATTGATCATTGATCTACACTACCATGATTAAGAAACTTGGCACCCTTACATGTCTTTTGAGCACATTGACTATTTGACTCCAATGAACCTCCACGACGTGGTATCCCCACATGGATTCTAAGCATCCTTTGACATATTTACTAAATACGCACCTTTTTATCTCTACTAAAAAGATCACACACTATGTAGATCCTTATTTGGTCAGATTAATTGATCATTATAGATCTTCATCACCTGATTAAATGCTAATCATTAGATCTCTTCTTGAATATTTGGATAAGCATAGAAACTTAGTGAACTCTATCTAAGAGGCCAACTTTGAAAAATTATAAATTTTGCTATACTAAATGTCCAAACTTGAAATTTGAACCACTTGATCACCTCTCATATGGGAATCCATCCATGTATCAAATTTCTTCTGAAACCTTCACATATGTGAAATATGAAATCATCAATATACTCATTTAGCTTTAGATATCAAGATGACTACTTAAGTTTAGACATTGATATGACTATTCTGATGAATTTTATTCACCTATATAGGAATTATAAGCACTTATAACATCCCCTAGGGTCTATGTAACATGACCATACCATCAATATCATCCATTAATTACTTAACTAGGAAAACACTCTCCAAACCATTAATTTGATCACTTTGTCATTAACGCACTATGAATCATGCTCTCTTTGACATCAATGACAACCTAACATCAATGAACATACTCAATAGGTTGAATGGTTTGATGGGAATTAGTGTTATGTATGAAGCTTGTATCAACCTTTGTAATATGGTAGAATAACATTCTAGCAATGGTGGTAAGGGTGTGGAATTATTGGTTTTTATCATTGTGGTTGGGGCCTTATTAGGGGTAGGCTTAATGAGTGGAGATTTGGTTTGTGTAATGTTTTGGTAGATGGTTTTGGTTTTGAGGTTTTGGTGTGGATAGGTGGATGTATGGTGAGAAGATGAGGTTGAATTTATGGTTTATTTATTACAAGGCTTGGATTTTTCAATAAGGTGTAAGGGTGAGGACCTAAAATGGATAATGGGTATGGCCCTAGGATAGAGATTGAAGTTGACATGGTAGGCGAAATGGTTTTAAGTTTTTGAATCCTAGATGGTTAAATCTTTCTTATTAGTTTGGTTTGTGTATTTTAGGTGGGGTCAAGTCTAATTTCAAGTGAGGATGGGTGAGATTTTGTGTTAGAAGGACACCTAGGTTTTTAATAAATTTTAATGGGGTAGTGGGGTTTATTTTGTTTGTTTTTAAATGAGTTAGGTTGGTCAGTTTGTTTGAATTTTGATATGTGAATGTAATTTTTGGTTTGGCTGAAGTAGTGCTGGTTATGTTTTTTGAGGTTGAAGGTTAGGTGGAGGATGTTTTTGTTGGTGACTCCTTTTTGGTAGGGTATAAAATTCCAAGATGATGCCAAAATGTAGCTCGATCAAGGTTTGATTGTGATAAAAATTCTAGATTTTGAAACAACCTTGAAAATGGTTTATAAGTAGACTAGGCCTTCTTAGTGGTGGTTTCCATTAATAAACCAAGTAGATGGTCATGTTTTCCTCTTCTTTTGGCAAGAGTTCTAAGGAAATGGTGGGTGATTCTAGTCTTATACATCTATCAACATTATGCCCAATGATGTAATGGTAGTTTCATATCTCATTCTCCTTATACCAACTTGGTATAGGATGGGAGGAATCAAATTATTGAGGGGGTTTGATTAGAGGAAGTTGGATTATGGATTATTTCATCAATTTCTCTAAAACTGAAGCATAAGACTCCCCTAGTGGAGTATATTGCTTTTACATAAAGCGGTTTTGGGATTTTTGATTTTGGTTAGAAAAGGTGGATGGGTTGGATTGGTTGACCATTGAAAGAGGAGCTATTTTAAATAAAATGGCATTGGTTTTTCCTTTGGATTTGGCATGGTTTGAAGTTTTAGATGAAGGTTTAGAATATTTCAAGCTAGCATTCTTATTCTTAAGATTAAGTTTAACTTCATCAATTACTCAGATTTCTAATTTTCTATCCATGGTAAATGCTTCATCAAAGGTCTAGAATATTTGGACTTGTAAGGTGGATGAAAATTGTTTAGCCCATGCCTGGGATAAAATTTAAATCAATTTAAGTTGGGGTAAGGAGAAGGAATATTAGGTGATTAACCCTCTCCACCGAGAAGCAAAATCGACAATGGACTTATCCCCAAGTTATTGAATAGAATATAAGTAAGTTATGGATAATTTATTGGAGATGGTGATGGAGAAGTGGTTAAAGAAATTTTGAGCAAGTTACGTGAAGGAAAAGAGGGAGTGCCTAGTGATGTCACTATACCAGTCCAATGTGGGTCCTGCTAAAGACATGGGGAAAGTTTGGAGTATAATAGCATCATCGTAGGAAATGGTATAACATTCATGCCTAAATTTTCTTAGTTGTTGTTGTGGATCCTCCTTACTTTGGAATTTATCAAATTTGGGAAGTTCCCATTAAGTGGGGTAAGGACATATTGGTACAAAAGGGTGAATGGGTTCATTGTAGATCTAATCACAAGACAAAAGATTATGGTCTCTAGAAATAAATGTCTCTAGAGTTGTCATCTTATCCATTATAGTTTTAATGAGGTCAATTTGTGGTGCACCACCATAGTTATAGGGTATGTGTTTTTGGAGTTGTGAGGGTGTAATGTATTTCATGATAGAAGGTTAGCTAGAGGGCATATATTGGTAATTGGCCATGAAATGTTGGGAAGACAGAGGAGACATATATCCTTTTGGATTTGGGATATATCTTAGGTTAGGTGTAGTAGGTATTGTTAGGACATGGGCATGGTTTGGTTGGTTGGTTGAATATGTGTAGTCACCTTTGTACTCATGGGTGGGAGAGTGGATGGTATGGAAACCACTAAGTTTTATAATGTTGTAGATGATATTGGGTTTTGGGTGGTAAGAGGTAAGGAAACTATACTAGTGGAGGGAATCCCAATGCTAAGTGGTGATTGAGTTTCCATGGGTTGGGTTGTCCCTAAATTTTAAGGGTGGAAGAAGAAGCTTGAGTCACCATGGATTGGGTAGTAGAGATGGTGGAAACTAAAGTCTCACCCATAAGATAAGTGGGCATGCCATAAGGGTTCAATTGAAATAACCAGATTAGGGGCATGGTGGGTAATTATGTAAAGATAATGTTAGAAGGCTATTGGGTTGTTATCAAGGAGGTTGATGAAGTTCATATCCCCTCAAGAAAAATTCCAGGGCATAATGGGACTCCTAAAATGATCAGAAGAGCTTTTCTCATCTAGAGTGTTCCCCATGGATGAAGAAGAGGAAGAAGATTGGTGGTGCGGTTGGTTTTGGTTTGCTTGGTCTCTAGCTTGTTGCCATGTCAAGACCATGTGATGAAATGGTGTAATTTTTAGAAGTTTGATGGATAGAAACTCACACACTAAGAAAAGAGCAAAGAATAAAAATTTAAGGAAATCACACGGACACTAAGATTATGTTATATCATAGAGTTATTTTTATCTCTCTTTAGGCTTATGCCTTAATTTTATAAGTTTGTGAGACTCCACATGGTTTTTGAAATGGATACTAGAATAAGAAGCATATGGATGGTTTTGGGTTTCTTTAGGATCAATATAATTCTATACTAGAAGTGTTACATGGCTTGTTAATGGGGCCTAACCCCTCACAAAACATCCTTAAGTAATCGATGTTAGTCTTGTTTAGCCCACATTGGTCAAGCGATGATCAATGTCAGTCAAGGTGGAAATGGTCTAACTTGATAAAAATATTATTTTTCACTTAATTTTGGTAGTTAAGACCATTATAAATGGTCTAAGGTCATTTAAGGATGCATGGTCATGTGGGTATAAATAGTATAGGAGGTTAGGAATTTAAATTATAAGGTAGGAAATGGTCTTAAAGCTAGATGTCATTATGTTAGCCAAGGGCTTAGTTAGAGTGAGGTTTAAATAGGATTTTATTAGCTTAATTAATTAAATAATTTAGCTAAATGTGTATAAATGGGTAAATGGATGTTTTAAGGGGGTTTTAATAAATGTTCAAACCGAAAGGGGTGTAAGGGGGTCAAAAAGGTGTGTTTCAACATCAATAACCATTGGCATGGTTTTCTAGTGTCTACACATCCATTGCTACCTTTAAAAGCTTATAAAGGAAAATTTGAATTGAATGGTATGGCCAAGAGAGATAGAGTTAGGAGATAAAACTTTGGAAATTATTAGGGGTCCTTGTAATATTGAAATAATTGGAATTATTTTTTATATCCATGTCCCCTTCTTTATGAACAATCGTTAAGAGTGATAGTAGGTCACTATCCCTTGCTCATCTAGGTTGGGTCTGATTTTGTATTTATTTCTCTAGTTCAGAATCTGATGGAGAAGAATGGTTTTAGGGGTTTTTTTTAGAGGTCAAATATATAATTTTAATGGTGGTTTCACAATGCAAGTAATCTCGATGAAGTGTCTTTAATAGAAGGAAAAAATGTCTCGAGTACAAGGTATTTAATCACTCATGCAAGTGTTCTATTTTATTTTCATGGTAGTCATTCTTAGATATTACTAGGTGTTTCATCATTCATGGAATACCTGTTATACTCACATAGTATATGTTAAACTTCACAAATATGTCATTCTTATCCATATGTCAGAATGCCTCAAGACACAATTACAGCACCAAAATAATATAGCCTTTTGACAAACTATAATTCCCAATACACATATATTGTACACAAATTGACTTTGCATATAATTTGTAAAGGTGGTTAAGAGATTGAAATGGTGAAATGCTTGGTTAGATGGTCTGAAAGATATTGATAGAGTGAAAAAGAAGTGAGATAGGATTGATAGTTCAAAGAGTGAAGGTGTCTTAAATAGTGAAGAGGACTAACTCTTAATAATAAGGCCTCTAGGCAGAAGTAAACCTATAGACATGGTCTAAAATGAGTAAAGACACTTGAAAGAGTGAAAATTTCATGGTTTGAGAGAGAAAATAGATAAATTATTTTGAATAGTGTTGAGTTCTACTATCTTGATTACCAAATGAAACTATAAGTTAATGCAAACTGATAACTAGATTCTCATAACTCCCCAAAAAAAGCAATATCTACAACCAAGATTCTATGGATAAGGATAGATAGTGATGGAGTTTCAATGTTTGAAATAGTGTGAACAAATTGAGTGGAGTTAAAAGCAATAAAAAAATTGAGTTTGATATTCTTGTTGAGATAACAAGATACACGTTAAGCCTACATTTAATCACTATATAAATAGTTTTCATTAACTAAAGGCTTACTTTGTCTAGGTGATGAACCATATTTAGTAGAATGAAGGATGAGAGGTTTAATAAAGTGTGCAATGAAATCCATAAATAAGGAAAAAGTTAACTTAACTTATCTAAACAAGGAATTGGACTCCCATAGTGGTATCTAATGATGAAAACCTAAATGGCCTAGGTGAGATTAAGGGCCTCTTTCACACAACATAGAGCTAAGGGTCAACATCCTAGTGAAGGAGGAGTTTGATAAGCTAGGAGGCATTGATTATTAGATATATATTTAATGAATTCAAATTCTGATGATTCTATTAAAAGATTACATAGTCGAATGCCAAGAAGAAGCCTAAAATATTGAAGTCAACAACTACATCTAGTCATGAGATAATAGGAGAGAAATTCAAGGTTCTACAAGTAGGGTTGATCTCATTTGGTATGTAATAAATATAATAACCTTAGGGGATATAGAGGAAAAAGAAAACAACCTTTCAAATCAAAATCATCACCTATAGGGTTCTCTAAACCTTGAAGTAGACCTATAGTTGCACCCTAAGGTCTTATTAGTAGACTGTGTAGAGTGTTATGGAGTGAACAAGTGAATTATCAAAGTAAACATGATTGAACTAAGGAGTTTATAGAGTGGGTTCAATTCACTTATAACTATCTAAGTGATTAGATAACTCTATTCAAGGGAAAAATAAAGAGAACATAGGTATTAGGCCATTTAGCTTAATACCCTACTAAAGGCATCACCACTTGAAAACTGATGTCAAGAGTAAAAGTGGTTGATTGGAGACATAAGAAAAAAATTGGAGCCTTCCTAAGAGAATTTTATAGGTTATAAAGGTATTTATTTGTAGAGGGAATCTTGCAAATGGCCATTTTGTCCTAAAACTAGCATTAGAATGCACAAAATACACTTTTAACACCTGAGGAACATCTTTAAGAGCTTTGAATTGTATATAATAGTTGCATGGGGTTATTATCAATTGTGGAAAGTTGATGATAATTCTCTATAAGAGACTAGCAGCATTAGTTCATAGGTTAGGGGCCTAACCTTTATCAACTATTGCTAAGAACCTGAACCTCTTTAAATCCCTCTTAGACCCCAATAAGCACCCAATAGACAAAATATTGAATAAAATGTATGTAAATAGATTGAATTTTCCCATGAAATTTTATTCTCATTGAGCACTCCCATAGGGTTCAAACCACATACTTTTTCTGTACTATCATCTATATGGATGATATAAATGCTTCATTTTTGTAGGTTTTTATGAAGATTTAAAGGTGTAGAGATGAATGAATGAGAATCATAGTGGAGGGTGTTTTAAGATATTTTTCAACCTTCTACACCTAAAACTAACTCAACCATTCATAAGATCACTTTTGTATGTCTGTGTAAGAAAGATAGTCCCAATGGGCTAAAATAGAGTAAAATGGCTAGTCTAGATGAACAATAAACAACAAATTGGAAATATCATAAGGTTTTCATAATGGAAAAAATGAAAAATGGGGATTCATACAAATATTTATCATCGATGAATGAAGTTATCTTGAATGCATACAGACATGCAAGTAAAAAATGTCAAGCAACTAGGTCTAGTTTGCTAGTTGGCCTATTTGATCATTGAAAGAAGACTTCATGATATGCATGTAAAAGCATGAAAGGAAGGTGTATAAAATATATGTTAGTTCAAGGTATTTTTTATAAATATTTTAGGAATTATTTCCATCTTCCAAATCATAATAAAGGTTTCAAAAGTCTCCAAGGCAATTTTAAATAGTTTGTTGACTCCCTAGTCAAGCAGGTGCCTTTTGGCATAGAAAGAGTATGGAGGTGTCAAGCTGAGATGTCATAGAATCAAAAAGGTGTCAAGATGATCATGAAATTTGAGATAATGTTTCACCAATATAAATCATTTGTGTTGAGGTGATACATCTTAAGAATTTTAAAGATGCTAAATGAGTGCTTCCTCCTCCCATCTTTAACAACTTCATAGAGTTACCTAAAGATCAGATCGACACATGTTTCAAGACAAGTTTTTTTGAATGTTTTATAGAAATTAGAGAGGGTAAATAAATTCATGATGAATTAAGACTCATCATTTCTCTCTCTCTCTCTCTCTCTCTCTCTCTCTCTCTCTCTCTCTCTCTCTCTCTCTCTCTCTCTCTCTCTCTCTCTCTCTCTCTCTCTCTCTCTCTCTCTCTCTCTCTCTCTCTCTCTCTCTCTCTCACACACACACACACACACACACACACACACACACATGATAATTCTCCATAAAAATAATGATTTTTCACCTTTTAATTGATCTTCACATTGGTTATGGAAAAACCTTGACAATATAAAGTCTTGTACTTGCCTATTGAAATGAATTAAATATGGGTATTCTACCTCTTTCTTGAAAACTATGAATTTGAGTATGTTGTATTAATGAGTGCTTAGTGATAGTATTCTATTCTTTGCATTCATCCTTCATGTTCATGCCTTTGCAAGTTGTGCCTCTCACAGGTCATATTAAGTGTTTTACTTATTTTGATAAGATACATATATTATAAACTATTAGTGTTTCTACTAGCACCTCTTTGTTGATCATCATATTACCTTTGCAACCTTTCAAACCTTTATATTGAAACACTAATGTGATTATTATTATTTTGGAGTAGCGTAATGAGATTGTAGTCTAATGTTTCATAGTGCATCTTCAACAAGCTGAGGATTTCATGTTTGGTGTATAACCTTCAAGTTATATTATTATTTTAATTATTCATTTCTCCCTTTTACATGTCAATCATATAGTGTAGTTGACTACTTTAGGTGTTGTAATTTTGGGAGCTAACCCAAAATTTACAAGTTTGACTCACTTTTAGGTACTCCACATATTAGGGTCAATACAATTGATAGATCAAAAAGAGAGGGCTTGAATTACCCTCTCATAAAGTGAATTTTTAACCTATAAGAATTAAGTTTCATATCTTCATAAATTACACAATTTTTTAAATATATTTGTTCATAACTATGCATCACCACCTTCTTTATTATGGAAATGTTCTTTCCTTGGAGAAATCATTGTTCTTTTCATCACAAGTTTTTTCCATTATCTATTTCTACAACCTCAATATTTTACTCTTTGATTTCAGTCTTAACTAAATTCACTCTTGGGTGATCCGTTTACCTCCTTTCTTGATCTTGATAGTGTGGACACTCAAATGCTTTATGGCCTTCTTATCCACATCTACAACAAATATAAGATTGGAATTGATTTTTAAACCATCCTCTACCACCACCATAGCTTCATCCTCTCTTAAAACCTCTTTTTCTTTCTTACTATTGAAATCCTTGTCTATTATCTTCCTTCCTTTATGCACCATGTGACGATTCTACTCAAGTGCTAAAAACCCAGGTTTACTTGGATTAAATCCTCTTAATCCCATTATTAGAGGGGATTGTCTTCTTTTTGTCCCAATATATGTTCTTCAAAAATTTTGTCTATTTTTTAATTCGACTTTCAAAGTTAACTAGTAAGTTTCCTCCATGTAAACCATTTTATACATGCTTAATTTATCTTAAATATAAAACATTAAACCATTTACATACCGTGTGGCCATATTTTATTATATGTCATCATGATCCAAGTGTATATAAATCTTTCAAAACTCATTTGTATACTCTTGAATGCTATGATCCTTCTATCTCAAAATTTGAAATCTTTTGTATATGATTTATGCATAATCTACCAAAAAGAAATTTCTCCCTTAGTTTCTTCTTCATATTTTTCTATGAGTCAATCTTCACTTTACCTTGTTTTTTTATGATCCCCATCAAATTATTTCATGACCCTTCAATTTCATGCATGCAAACATTACTTTCTCATCTTCTCTCATAGTTCTCTATTTGAAAAACTTCTCCAAACTGTTTATCCAATCTAACAATTCCTCTAGTTTTAAGCTTCCTCCATAATCTATAATGTCAACCTTGATTCCTTCATTCCTTCCTTCCTTATAACTCTCTAACCATCCTCTCTTCCATTGATGGTGGATATTTTTTTCTCCTCTTGTAGAATTTATTCTTCATGATCAGTGTCATCTCTACATTATCTTTTGCTTTTTATTGTCTTTCATTTACAACAATCTCAGTTAATTATTCTAATTGTATCTATAGCTCTTGCATAGTATGGTTTATTTGAGAGATTCCCCCCTCATCCTCTCACCACTTATTACACATCTAAGATTTGAACTTGCTCTGGTACCAAATAATGAACCCAAAATACTATCAATATAAAACAATTACCAATAGGCAAAGCTTCTGAATAAATAACATGTATTGATTCATATATAATCACTAAAATAATCACAAACCATGCATAAATAAGCTTCAACATAGAATTGGAATTGACATGCAAAATTTATAATTCAAAAAATAAATAAAATTTGATCCACTTTTTTAACAACTGCTATTTTTAGTAACTTTTGCATGCAAGTACATATAGCTCTGAAAATATTGAAAAATAAACTAAACACTAAAAATAAATTATCAAATGAATTTAAACTGAATTTTAAGTTCAGTTATAAAAATAGGCAATTTATAAAATAAAAAAACCCAAAAATAAAATTAAACTACAATTTTAGAGTCTTAAATTGTCACGTATGGCATCCAAAAAATATTGA